>CM059195.1:28624540-28879053 GCA_030323885.1 Branchipolynoe longqiensis | reverse complement strand
TGGGGCCGGGGCGCTGCATGCTGGGGTGGTGGTGGGAGGATGAGGGATGAAGGGGGGAGGGAGCTGGAGGACATCGGTTGGGGTGGGGGGGGGTGGCGGTGGCGGTGGGATGGGCGTGGGGGTGGGGTGGGGGGTAGGAGGATGTAGGAAGGGAGCGGGGGGGGGGCAGGGGGATGCCTGCTGGGGTGGCGGTTAGGAGAATGGGGGCTGGGGGGCTGGGAGGGGCGGGAAGTGGGAGGAGGGAGGAGGGAGGATGCCGGTTGGGTTGGTGGGTGAGGGTTGGGGGCGGGGCGACCCGGTGGTGAGGGTCATTAAAGCCCACCTCTACGACCACACCCGGACCGGGAAGCCCGGCAAATGGGGGCGGGCAGCTCACGGGCACAGGCCATCCACGTGGGGGTGTGGGCGTGTGAGTGTGAGGGAGGGGAGGGGAGGGGAGGGGAGGGGAGGGGAGGGGAGGCAAGGGGGGTTTGGTGTTTAGTGTTTTTGTTTTTGTGGAGTTTTCAGTCGCATTGGTGCGCTGAAGGCTGCAAATCTGCAGCACTGAATGGGCACCACTGAAAGCAGTCCCATGTAGTCAGGAGTTGGCTTCCGATGGGTAGTGATCAGAGGAATTGTGGGGGTAGGGGGTAGTGGGGGGGGAGGAAGGAAAAAGGCAGCCTAAGAGCCCAACCACAGTCCTCTGAGAGGGCCGGGGGAGGCTGGGTGGTTGGTGTAGTTTTATGCCCCAGTAGGACCCTAGGCCATACCAGGACGTGCACCGACTTGTGACAGGCCATGGTACCATGACCTGATGTCCCACAGAATCACATTATCCTGACACTGTGCATCCAGTCCCTGTCCTGATCTCATAACGCCAAGCGCCAAGCAGCAACAGGTACCTATTTTATAAGTCATTGGTTTGACTCGACCAGGACCCAAACTTCAGCCCCTCCAGTGGAACGGTTACTGGTGGTTTGTGATGTGGGTGTGGGTGTGGTGGAGTGTGGTGGTCTGTGTAGTGTGTTTGGAGTGTGGGTCTTGTGTCGAGTTGTGTGGTGTGTATGTGGGTGTGTGGAGTGGGGGGCGTGTGGTGGTGTTTGGTGTGTGTAATGGTGGGTGGTGGTTTGGGGTGATGCTTATTGCAAAGGTAGTGACATCTAATTGGGTGTGAGCGTGTTGTGTGTAGGTGTTGGGATGGTGTGTCCGGTGTCTGATGTGTGGTAGTTTGTGGAGATTTGCTAGTTTGTGTGTGGTGCTATAATGTGGTATGTAGGTCTGTGGCATGTGGCGTGTGGCAATGACTTTGATAACAAGAATCCTTCCGATTAAACCTACATAGACTAAACTACGTCCAATGACACAAGCCTACACAAGAACCCAGCCTACTAATGCATGGCATACATTCTGCAATAGCTTTCTGAAGTCAGCAACGTGTTTTGATAACAAGAATCCTTCCGATTAAACCTACATAGACAAACCTATTTCCAATGACAGAAGCCTCCACAAGAACCCAGCCTACTAATGCATGCCATACATTCTGCAATAGCTTTCTCAAGTCAGCAACGTGTTTTGATAACAAGAATCCTTCCGATTAAACCTACATAGACGAACCTATTTCCAATGACAGAAGCCTCCACAAGAACCCAGCCTACTAATGCATGGGATACATTCTGCAATAGCTTTCTGAAGTCAGCAATGTGTGTTGGCTGCAAGAATCCTCTGTATATACCTACATACACTAACCTACTTCGAACCCACATTACTATCAATAGTGTCGTGGGGGTGATGAAAATGGGAAATATTGTGCCTAGAGCGGGACTCGAAACTACATCTCTTTGCATTCCGGGCCAGTGTGCTAACCATTACACCACCTAGGCTCCCTGATATCAACACACTACCCACGCCTACCTGTCTATGCGGCTCCTTACCCAATAGGTCAGTGCAGACC
Source organism: Branchipolynoe longqiensis (assembly GCA_030323885.1). Taxonomy (NCBI): domain Eukaryota; kingdom Metazoa; phylum Annelida; class Polychaeta; order Phyllodocida; family Polynoidae; genus Branchipolynoe; species Branchipolynoe longqiensis. The sequence continues at coordinate 28,877,123 of CM059195.1, read as the reverse complement.
ACTACACTCGTCCCCCTGGAATTGTAAGTCTTGTAATGCTTACAATTACATACATACAGGCAATGCACTAACACATACATACACAGGGTAGGTTCAACAACCATACAGCGCAAAGCTTGTACAGGATCCTGATCACGGCAACCAGTGTCGTGGGGGTGATGAAAATGGGAAATATTGTGCCTAGAGCGGGACTCGAACCCACATCTCTTTGCATTCCGGGCCAGTGTGCTAACCATTACACCACCTAGGCTCCCTGATATCAACACACTACCCACGCCTACCTGTCTATGCGGCTCCTTGCCCGAGAGGTGAGTGCAGACCACTACAATAGCGTCCTAACCAATAGAACAGGCTCCCTACCCACGCCTAGCTGTGCACTTGAAATTCCATCTAGGGAGGTGACTGCACCATACTATAATATATTCAATTCATAGTCCGAGGGTGTAATTTTTTAAAGGTAAATATATTGAGATAACACTGGTAATCTACCTTGCTTTAAAGCTGCATAGTCCGATGAAATATCAAATTTTCAAAACCAAATCAATTATCTATATTTGATTTTACCTATCTAACTTAGATACTGATGCATTTATTAAGCATTTGTTTCTACGTAGAAGGGAATACTGAGTCAATTTAACAGAACCTGTTACTGTTTGTTTGTTTGTTGTTGTTTTATGTCCTAGCAACATCTAAGGTCATATCAGGACGGGACCTGTTACTGCAGAAGTCTATGGTGTTAGAGTTTTGGCAAGCTTGCCAAAACTAATTTTCAATGTTTGCACTCAAAATATCTCAAAAGTTGACCATTTAAAATAAAAGTAACTTTGAACTAATGTAAAGTAGATAATAGTGATTGATCTAATATATTTATCTCGAAAAAAATACAGAAATTCAAAACCATTGGACTATGCAACTTTAATTTCAAATAACTTTCATCATAATTTCAAGCTAACTTTGGATTTCTTTAAATAGTTAAAACAAGCAAATATAATTTTGGCAAGCACGTTGACATTCTGACACAATAGGCTTGATCAATATAGGTTCTATTAAATGGATTTAGTATTCCATTCTAGGTGTCAACATAAGCTTAATAAGTGAATCAGTATTTAATTTGGATACGAAGAGTTCAGTCGCAAAAACCGATATACACCATTTAAGCCGACATGAACCCATGACTACAGGTTTGAGCTGAGGGCGCCATTATTCCTATAATACAATCCTTTTCTTTGCCAAAACTGCTGCATCTCCTATATATTGCACTACCCAACATGAAATTGATAGACTTTAAGTGGAGAGAACAACAATAAATTCCATTTGACAGAAAACAACCATAAATGGATTTGTCGGTTTTTGCGCCTGAACTCTTCATATGCGCAATCAAATGGAGATAAGTGAATCAGTTCTAAAAAATAAACAATGGTTTCTTTGAATTATGCAAAGTGATTTAATGTCCCACTACTGCGCAGTGTAGACGGGCGCGGCGCCACGCCACTGCCCGCTAGGTGGCGTGTTGTTTTTGTTGTAGCCGGCCCGTTGCTTATTCATGACGGCGTTCCTTGCACACTTCCTTGTCATCTTCACGAACGCTGCAGTCATTTCCGGTGCCAAATATATGGTCCCTACATCCTCACTGGGCTCATCATAACTCACCCCCTCCCACCCACCCATGCCCCCCCCCCTACTCCCCCTCACACAAACCCAATATTGCCTACTAAACCTCCCACACTAAGCCATGTTAGTTATTCACCATCCAAAGATTCTTACGCTCACATTCCATTGTCTATCCCATTGAACCCTGGCCGCGTTAAAATATTTATTCTTGTCGCTACACAACCTGGCGGTCAGTACTACTGGGATATGACAAGCAACAGTGGAATGGGGAAGACCAATTGGTGGTGATTGAAATTGTCACAACTTTATTGAAGGTTAGAAATAAAGAAAACAAGATTTGCTATATGATAAATGATATATGATATGTATAATAGGTGGACATAACTGTAGGTCTATGACGGCGATTCATTACGTATGACATACCTGATACTTAGATATTGCCAGGACTAGGCTGGAACGGATGGGGCTGCCCTCTATGGAAGATCTTCTGATCAAAAAGAATCTCCGGTGGACTGGACACCTCATGAGGATGTCATCAGACAGGCTACCAAAGCAGATCCTCTATTCTCAACTGTCTTCTGGCTACAGAAAGAGAGGGCGCCCCCATCTCCGGTTCAAAGATACCATCAAGAGAAACCTGAAGCTGAGAGACATTAAGACCGACTCATGGACGCAACTCTCACAGCAGAGAGCTAAATGGAGAGCGGCAGTCAAGTAATGAAAGCAGTCTTTGTCGCATCGCGACCGACAGCATGATGATGATGAGGTTTGATTCTACCTGGTTAACGTACATGAGACCATCTCAAAAGGTGCGAAGCAATATGGGACAAAACTGTGTCCATTGTAACGATCAACATACTATCTGCTTATGCATTTGCTTAGGATAAACTGATTTGTTTTTTTACATCGTGTTTCATAATCCGAATAGAATACATATTGATTTGAAGCAAATGTCCTTGTGTTTTCAGTGTAACCGTTTCTATGCTGTTTTGTGTCAATCGTTACCATGGGAAAAAGAAGAGGAGCTATGACCTTTTGAGACAGGCTCAGATACTAATTATACACATGAACACAGCAAATATAGTTATGCCGCTTTATTACAATTTTAGTTCTTTCATCAGTACAGTCTCTTAGGTAGTTATTTGATGTTGATGAGGCTTAGGCATGCGTATAACCCTATATCCCTTTCTCATTGTGGGATGGGTGGGATGGCAATTTAAGACAGTTGTTGTCCGCGTGGCTCCCGTGTCAAAAGTGAAATATCTACAGCTAGCAGTCGCTTTTATAGCTGAACGGCGGTGTAATTTAGTTCAGAAATATGACAGTGGTGGAGCCGCAGTCGCCTTGTTTACTGGGCGATGTATGGCGGAAGTGCCGAAACCTGCTAGTCGGCGTTAATGGTATAGTTCAGGTTAGTTCAGCAAGGAGCCGCCAGTCAGTGACATATCAGAGCAGCCTTAGTTACTGGCGCTTGGCTTTATTCGGGCGTCTAATTACCCGTAATGCCTTAGCATTACGTACAATGCACTAATCAGGCATTTATCACTACATACAGGGGCACACTGCGTAATATAACTTGTTACTGTTGAATCCTATGACTATGAGGTCAGAGTTTTGACAAGCACATCGAAATTAATATTGCATGTCTACACTTCAAATATCTCCCAAGTTCATGATTTCACATCAAAGTTACTTCAAACTAAAGTAACGTAGATACTATTGATCAACCTAGTATATTTATCTCACAAAAGGACAGAAACTCAAAGCCATCGGACTACGCAACTTTAAGTCAGCTTGGGATTGATCCTACCACCTTCCTCATGTGAAGCGAATGCTCTACTAATTCAGCCATGCCTACAGCTACTTGCCAGGTAATCTACCCTATTCTAGTTCTTAATTGGTTGTTGACTGAAATAAGGCCTGCCCCCTTTCCTCTGCCATAGAACGCTATAATCTAGTTTGTAATCCTTTAATTGGCTGTAATGGCCAAGGGGCTCCTCCCAGAAAGCTCAGCTATTATGGGTAATGCCTAGGTCACAAATGCTGTGATCGCCATATGGTGTTGTAGTCTGCGGTGTCTGTTGCGATTTATGCAAATGTTACCGTGTTGCAGTCTGCGGTTTATCCAGTCACTAATTGTATGGTCACCGCAAGGCATAGGTCAACTTATGGCGCTTTAAGTTTTGTTGTGTGTCGCCGCACAATAGACATTTTAAGACATTGTTTTATTCACAATTTTTATACATTATTGCACAAACATATTATTCTGTTAACAGAAGAAAATTGCCATGATTCAGGTGGGATTCAGGCATGATTCAGGTGGGATTCAGGCCTGCGGCATTGCAATTTTCCAAAGTTAAGATAACTTTGACTTAAAATAACCGAACTGCTTGCGGCGAGCAAAAAACTGAATGGTCACCGTACAGCGACCATAACCCAGAGTATGGTCGCCATTCGGTCTGGCTGATGCGGCAACTTATGGTTGTCGCAAGCACGCCGTAACACATTTGTGACTGAGGCATAAGTGAGACCCTTACGGACCGTGATATACTGCAGGGTATAGCATGGTTATATTGCAGACCTGCTGACTTTGTGATATACCAACTCTCAACAGGTTACAATGGACTGTTTGATCTACTATATGTTTATTATTCACTATGTAATTACTCGGCTTTATCCAGATGGGATGGACTAATGGGTTTAAGCACCCGATTCCAACATTCAGTTCAGTTGAAGTTTTATTTAACTACAAACTTGGAGTAAGGTGACTATAGCTGTGTCTACACGGGCAAATTTAAAACAATCTAGACAAATCGATTTATATGAAGCGATGTAGTGGCGCGTTTACACAGACTGAGTTTGAAAGTGTGTCGGCGCCGGGAACCAGCAGCCTTAGTGAGCCTGTAGCCGGCGAGTACTGCTATTTGTTTAGTCGCTGCCCAGGAACCAGCTGAATCGCTTCACATAAACCACCTCGTGACCTGGTATAGATGAACCATTTCATATGAATCGATTCAGCCCTAAAACACCACAGCGTCGCATTTACACGGCAAATGTGAATCGATCTAGGCAAGTCGTTTTATATGTGGCATTTTAAATCGCCCGTGTAAACAGGACTAATATGGCTTCCTCAATGGGTGATCTTCCAGGCAAGCTACTTTTGAAAAATACATCATTACAACAAATCTGCAATTGAAATCTTTACATTGAATCAAATACACCCCTGTTTGTATACATATATGTAAGCATTTCACATGCATATGGCGACAGGACAAGTGATGGTAAATCTATACAATAGTCACCCCATGAATAGCCTTTGCCCAATTTCTTCCTGTTTTTTTTTCTTGAAGATTTATACTGCCTATTATGGATACGCCTGAATAGACTTGTTTTCACCATTAGACAGTTTGTCGATAGAAAGCCCGAGCCTACACTTTTATCGACCCAAGGGATTTTTAACCTCCCACACCACATAGACATGGTATGAGAGTAACCGGCCTTTGATGACGCTGTAAGTTATACACAGCAGTGGAAATCCAAATTGGCAGAGGTGGGGGCACGGGGAATCGAACCACTGACCTTCAGATTAGGAGTCTGACCTAGAAAAAAGTCAGACACTCTAACCACTCTGCCACAGAGAACATATTTGTCACTGTAAATTTCATACTTATATAAGATACATTGCTAAAACAAATCAGCAATTAGTAGTTTGTTTTTTTACATAATTATAATCACATAATGTTATTTGTTAAAATGCACAGAAGGTCAAGCACTGCACACATCATTCCATTCCCACCATTCCATCATAGAAGGAGTTTCTAATTTCAGTTATTTTATTATTGATTACATTGATTGATTGAAAAGGGAAATTTAAATTTAAATTTAACCAGACAGGATGGCCGAATGAGTTAGAGTGTCTGTCTCCCGTGCTGGTAGATCATGGGGACGTGGATTCGAATCCTGGTCGAGTTAAACCAATGACTTAAAAATTGATACTTGTCGCTTGCTAGCCAGATGCTCGGCATTACTAGGATAGGGGAAGGAGCAGTGGAATGAGGCAGACCAGTCGTCTGCGACTGAAATTTCCCCTGCCTAACCAACTAATGTACACAAAATAAAAATTAAAAAGAAAAGAAAAATTGCGGACAATTGCTCTTCTTCATTCCGCTGCTCCTGCTCTTCTCCTAGTCACCGTGGCGAGCACCAGGTTAGGTATCAATACGTAAAAATGTTTTTGATTGATTGCTGATGGTTTAGTGCAATGTTGAAAGCAGAGGCCATGTTCACTGCCAAGCAATAACTGTTAAATAATTGGTCAATTTTGGTAATCGCATTTATAATGTTTGCATAGAAATTTACACGATCATCTGGAACCATCTCATTTCTTTAAAATGACTCACATGTAATCTTGAAGTGGATAAATCTGTCTCAAATGAGAGCAAAATTTAACTTCTTCATGACGAATGACCTTCACAGTTAGCGGATTGATGCTGCTGCTGATGGCGATGATGATGATGATGATGGAGATGATGATGAAGATGATGAGCAACCCAAGCATGACAACTCAACACAATACAACTCACACAGGACTATTGGCTAGTAGAGAACTGTTTAATATCGTATAAATTATCACAGCATATATGTATATTTGTACAACAGTAATTGCTTTAAAGTATAATACTAGTCTCACAGGACCTGCGGCATCATTGCATGATTTCTTATTGATTGCCGCAAGCCATGCATATAATAATAACATCCCTTTAACCACCATCTATGACCCACCTACATTAACATCCATGACCCATTTATGTCCTCCTGCTCCCTCCCACTCCTGGTATGACCTTCGATGTTGCCAGAATGTAAAACTCCACCAACCTCCTTCTCCCGGTTCTCCTTCAACCTATTATGTGTGCAGGTGGGGCCCGCTATGCATTCATTTTAACCCTTTCCCAACTCTCCATCCTTTTCTCATCACTGAGCTTTGAGTAAACATGCAACAACATTTTGACAATAGTACCGATCAAATTAAAGCCACCAACGTCGAAGGAATCACGGAAAGGTAATCAAATTTATGCAGCAATGTATGTACATGCGGAACGATCTTATTAACTTGGGAGAAATGGCTAGCTATGTACACTAATACATTCACACTTGACCATCCTCTAGCTGATTATGTAATGCATTCTAGCTGATTATGTAATGCATCCTAGCTGATTATGTAATGCATTCTAGCTGATTATGTAATGCATTCTAGCTGATTATGTAATGCATTCTAGCTGATTATGTAATGCATTCTAGCTGCTTATGTAATGCATTCTAGCTGATTATGTAATGCGTCCTCTTAATGATTATGTAATGCATTCCAACAAACAGTGTATTTGCATTCAAATACACATTCCTATATTATTATTGATTATTACTGGACTTGCTGACCAGACCGAGGCTGTTGGCGGGGGAGGTTATGGTGGTTCGGAGCAGGTCCTCAAACGGCACCCTCCTGCCCCTCCCTAACGCAGTGTCGTATGGAGAGCTTATATTCCATTCACAATAATATTTGCATAACCTTTATACACCACATAACCCCCAACCCGCCTCCTCTTCCACCCCCCCCCCCCCCTACTACGCTACACATTTCCCTTTCTGTCTCCCCCCATCCCCCCTTCTACAGCCCCCTTATCCCCCTCCCCCCTCTCCCCTTTATTACCTTTAGCCCATTCTAAAACCTCCCCCCACCTCTTCCACTGTGCCCACCCTCCCCTCCCTCTACTCCCCCCTCCTCCTATATCTTCCATTACCCCCCCCCCCCCCCCCCCCCCCCACAACCCGCATTGCACGCCATTCCTACCCCATCCTGCTCCGCGTAGACTCTGCTACTCATCGTCGTCATCATCACCATCATCATCATCATCATCATCAATCCCTTAACCACAACATTCATTGTCGCACCACATATGAAGAGCTCAGGCGCAAAACCGCATAAACGCCAGTCAAAAAATGGAGATAAACATTGGAATCAAACCAACAAAAAGTATATATTTTTTATATTCCATTTTTTGTTGTGTTCAGTGGTCCATGCCAATATGTTCATATGGTAATTGGCATTGGTAAGAATCAACATTATTTTCAAGTAAAAATCTTTTATTTAAACTGCATTTTTGGATTGGCGTTTCCGTGGTTTTGCATCTGAACTCTTCAAGTATATTATGACTTTGCAACCAGTATTCTCCATTTTTGCCTGTTCTCCACTGCAAAATTAGTGACATTGAAATATTGTCGATATAGCCTCGAAACGATGACCCCGGTCCTGAACAACGATTCTGCACCATATCGGTGAAATTGAAATATGATTTTCATATTGCACCAGAACATCGCTAAATGTCCTAGGTAATGATTTTGACAAAAATTAGTGACATTGAAATATTGTCGATATAGCCTCGAAACGATGATCCAGGTCATGAACAACGAACGATCCTGCACCATATCGGTGAAATTGAAGAGGTGGCAGAATTGCTAGAGCGCAGGCCTCCCGTGAGGAAGGTCAGGAGTTCAATTCGCTGTCGAGTCAAACCAATGACTTACAAAATTGACGACCAGACGGGATGGCCGAATGGGTTAGAGTGTCCGTCTTCCGTGCTGGTAGATCGTGGGGTCATGGGTTCGAGTCCCGGTCGAGTCAAACCAATGACTTTAAAATTGATACTTGTCGCTTCCTAGCCAGGCGCTCAGCATTATTAGGATAGGGCAAGGACTGGTGTGCTCAGTGTCAGGATAATGTGACTGAGTGGGATACAAGGTCATGGTGCCGGCGGCCTGGTTTCCCAGTGGGACAGCACTATAAAGTCGCCATGAGTGTGCACTGTCACAAGTCGGTACCCGTCCTGATATGACCTTAGATGTTGCTAGGACGTAAAACAACAACAAACAAACAATACAAAATTGATACTTGTCACTTCCTAGCCTGGTGCTTGGTATTAATAGGATAGGGCAAGTACTAGTTAGCTCAGTATCAGGATAATATTACTGGAGTGGGATATCAGGTCATGGTGCTGGCGGGATGTGTCTCCCAGTGGGGCAGGGCTATTAACTCGCCATGAGTGTGCATTGTCACAAGTCGGTACCCGTCCTGATAATGGACGGTCATGTGACCTATGGCAGCCTCGCTATGGCAAGTCGACTGTTCCCTGGCTAGTCCCGCGTTGTGTCCGTCACTCCTCGGCCTGATACCTGCGTCATCAGGTTAATACCCACACCCCCATCCACTCCCCCTCCCTCACCTTCCTCCCCAACCCACCCTCTCCCATTAGCCCTCCCCATCTCCGTCCCTTCCTCACCCCTTCCCCTCGTCCTCTTCTTCCACCACCCCTCCCCACCCTTCCCCATCCAACCCACTCACCCTATTCCCCTCCACCCACCCCCTCCCATTTCCCCACCCAACCTATCCCATTCGCCCTCCCCTCCCCCTTCCCTTCCTCCCCCCTTCCCCCCCTTACACCACCCCTCCCCACTCCCTTCCCCACCCCCACCCATCCCATTCCCACTCCACGCCTCCTTCCCTTCCCCCCCCCCTTCCCCCCCCCTTACACCACCCCTTCCCCACTCCCTTCCCACCCCACCCATCCCATTCGCCCTCCCTCCCCACTCCCTTCTCCCCCCTTCCCTCCCCTACAACACCCTCCCCACTCCTTCCCACCCCACCTTCCCATTCGCCCCTCCCCCCCCCCTCCCTTCCTCCCCCTTCCTCCCCTTCAACACCACCCTTCCCCACTCCCTTCCCCACCCCACACCATCCCATTCGCCTCCCGCCCCCCTTTCCCTTTTCCCCCCCCCCCACCCCCTTCCCCCTCGTCCTCCCCTTCACCACCCCTCCCCACACCCTTCCCCACCGTTACCATTCCCCTTCCCCACCCCCCTTCCCATCCCTCCCCCACCCTTCCCCCTCGTCCTCTCCCCTTCCGCCACCCCTCCCCACTCCCTTCCATTCGCCTTCCCATCCCCCTTCCCTTCCCCCCACACATTCCCCCTCGTCCTCCCCTTCCACCACCCCTCCTCACCCCTTCCCCACCCCACCCCGCACTCGCCCCCCCCCCCTTTCCCTTCCCCCCCCCCCCCCCCCCCCCCCCCCCTTCTCCTCTCCCCTAGCCCCCCTCCCCCTTCCTCCCCCCTCCCCTTCCCCTAGCCCTTCCCTTCCACAACCCCTTCCCCTCCACCACCACTTCTCCTCCCTTACCCCTCCCAATTGATAACTTGTTTCCCACCGGTTTAAAGCAGCAACATCCAATGTAAATCGTCTAATCTTCTAATCGGAAACGCTGATCTAGATTTGATCCAACAAATTCACTTTAGGCATATTCTTTTCACCTGAGATCTCTACAAAGTTACTGCATAGTGATCTAGAGTGTCTGAAATTTGTCTAGGTCGGACTCCTAATCACTGACAGTCGGTGGTTCACTACCCATGCCACCTCTGCCAATTTGGATTTCCACCGCTGTGTACAACTTACACCATTATCAAAGACCAGTTGCTCTAATACCATGTCTATGTGGTGTGGGAGGTTACAACTCCCTTGGGTTGGTAAAAGTGTAGGCTCGGGCTTTCTATCGACAAACTTTCTAATGGTGAAAACAAGTCTATTCAGACATATCTATAAATCTTCAAGAAAACAAACAAAAAATGAATGTAAAGCAGATTATAAGGGTCACTGTAATATATTTATTTAATCAAATATGACAGACATTCATAACCATTGTATTATGCTAATTTAAGCGCCAGAAGAACGGCGTACTGGTTATAACTGGGTCACTTCCGGTGCTATGTACATATATATGTCTGTCCACCGGAAGGAAGATAACAAGACAACAACATTCATTACATAAACTTTGAGCATTCCCTCCTAATCAATAAGGACCGTCCTTATTCCCTCTCTTGACCTAGTTTGACATAAATGGCTAGGTCATATACATTCAATAGTAACACGTATTCCACATAATTCAGCGTAGATCTTTTCCCCAGAGTATACACACTGAGGCACAATATGTATTAATTCTTCCTCTTCGAGTCAGAGCTTGGTCTGGTGGTGGAAATCATATATGATACTGTCTCAAAAGGTGCTAAGCAATATGGGACAAAACTTTGTCCATAGTAATGATCAACACACTCTCTACTTATGCATTTCCTCAGGATAAACTGATTTGTTTTTTACATGGTGTTTCATAATCCCGATAGAATACATATTGATTTGAAGCAAATGTCCTTTTGTTTTCAGTGTAACCGTTTCTGTGCTGTTTTGTGTCAATCGTTACTATGGACAAAGAAACGAAGAGTTAGCACCTTTTGAGACAGGCTCATATATGAAATTTTCCCAGAGCAAGCTATCTACAATATTAGTTCTTCTCCCACCATCAGAGGGCGAGTTGGTAGTGGAAATCACCTATAAGACCTTTCCATAGAGGATACTGTCTAGTGAACGGCTACCCACTTCTTAGTTGCCTACTGACATCAGGAGGTATTTTGGTGGTGGAAATCATCTATATGACCCTTCCATGGAGAGATGCTACCCACAACATTAGGTCCTATGTTCAGAGTAGACCTTTTCCCCATATCATTCACACTAAGTCAAAACATCAGTTCTTCTACTGTTCTTAGATGGCGGGTTGGTCCTGGGAATCATCTATAATTATAAAAACCTTTTCTCTCTACAGAGCGTATTGAACTGTGAAATGCTAGTACCAACACTATCAGTTCTTTTTTCTGGTGTTGATGGACAGGTTGGTGGTGGAAATCCTCTATAAGATCTGTTCCATGGAACATGCTACACAGTGAGCTGCAACCCACAATGATAGGTCTTCCACATGGAATCATCAATAAGACCTTTTTCAACAGACACTGGGCTGCCAAGCACAACATTAGTTGGCCCACTGACTTCCGATGGTGGATTGGCGGTAGAAATCATCTGTGAGACCTTTTCCACAGAGCATGCTGCACGGTCAACTGCAAGCCAAAATGTTCCTTAAGGGGCTGTTATTACTACAACCTATGGCGTTAGCGTATGCTGACATATGTGCTTATCGACCAACACGTCGGCATAGGGTGTCATAGGTTACGCATAGGTTGGGCATATGTCCTATACACTTTTCATAGGTCGTCATAGGTTGGCGTAGGTCGAGCCACCAATAAATCTTTGTACATGTTCAAAATTTTAAACCTATGCTGGCGTGTGGCTCATACGTTTCTCATACGCTGGACGTACGCTGGACATATGCCGGCATAGGTTATGTATAAGTTAGGGATAGGTCGGCATAGGTTAGCCATACGTTGAACCTGCATCCTCCGCATGTCTCTGTCATATATAGCTTATGTCTAACATGCCTCTACGGTGTGCTGGCGTACCCCTAGCGTATTGCGAGCGTATGGCGAGCGTATGCCCAGCATGTTGGCTGTCTGTCACACTATGAAGTATGGCCTTAGTGTATGCCAACCTATGTAAATTTTGACCAACACGTCGGCATACGGTGTCATAGGTTATGTATAAGTTGGGCATAGGTCGAGTACACTCGGCATAGGTCGGTGTAGGTCGGCATAGGTCACCGTATCTCACCCTATTTCTATTTTCAAATTATTTCGACATGTTACGCACACGCCACCGCCATACGTCGTAGTGTGACAGGGCCTTTATACTGACATCAGAGGGTAGGTTGGGGGGGGGGGGGAGGTCATCTATATGACCTTACCAATAAGCATGATGCTGCATGACGATATGCTACCAACAACATTAATTCTTCTACTGTCATCAGAGGGCAGGTTGGTGGTGGAAATCATCTATTACATTCGTCATTTAGAGGTGTCAGGTTCAGCAGCTCTTCGGCATCTGATCATCGCCCATGACGTCATATGTGTGACGTCACATGTATGACGTCATATGTGTGACGTCATACATGTGACGTCATATGTGTGACGTCACACCTATGACGTCATATGTACGATGCCATATGTGTGACGTCATATGTGCGACGTCATACGTGTGACGTCATATGTGCGACGTCATATGTGTGGCGTCATAGGTGCGACGTCATAGGTGTGACGCCATAGGTGTGATGTCATATGTTTGATGCCATAGGTGTGATGTCATATGTGCGACGTCATAGGTGTGACGTCATAGGTGTGACACGCTGTCCAAATCCTCCCTGACAAGCAATGTAGGATGGGTGAGGGGCTTAGTGCAAGAATGTCCACTTCTCATGTGGGGGCCGCCGGCCGACCAAACCGAAGACTTAAAAATGTATACTTGTCGCTTCCTAGCCTGGCGCTTAGCATTATTAAGATAGGGCTACAACTGGTTAGCTCAGTGTCAGGATAATGTGAATGAGTGGGATAGCCGGTCATGTTGCTGACAGCCTGATCTCCCAGGGGGGCAGCACTATGAAGTCACCACGAGTGCGCATTGTCACAAGTCGGTACCCGTTCTAATATGACCTAGGATGTTAGGACGTAAAACAAAGACAAACAAATAGACAAACGTAGCGAACTTGGCACTTCCCACAATCTTGCATGTTCCTCGGCATATTAGGCGGATATGTAGTTTCAGGATAATCTGACTGACTGGGATATTAAATAGCTCATGGTGCCAACGGCATGGAATCTCAGTGCGGCAGCTTTAACAAAGCCAACAATAAATGTGCACTGTCACAAGTCACTGATGCGACTGAGTGGGATATTTGATCAGAGTTCGGCCTATTTCAGTGGACAACCACTATTAAGTTACCACTAATCCGCATCGCAGATATTGTTAGGGCAACAAACCCTCCTCCACTACCCAACCACTCACATATCATCCCTTTTCCTTTTTCCAGCCGAGACCGGGCAACCAGCAGTCTTACTCATTACTTTGTCCTCAGAACTGACGGGTGGCCCGGGGGGGCGCGACTGCGTGCTACTTCTCCCTTGATATTCTCTGCCGAGATCAGCATGACGTCGGGACCTTCTGAGCCGACCAATCAGATGCCTGCCTGCCGCTCACGTCACAGACAATAAAGCATAGTCTGGGAGGCGTAGATCGGCAGTGACAGTTCGAGATAACCGACGGGGTGTCGGAGGGATGGACGCGCGTGCGCCAATGAGTCCCCACTCGTTATCTTCCATCACAAAATCAACAAGCTATCAGTAGACTGCTATCAGTGCAGCAAATAGTCTGAGCACAAAGGAGTTACCCAGCAACCTCAGCGCCGATACGTATGTGACGTATATATATATATATATATATATATATATATATACATATGAAGAGTTTGTAAACGCCAACCAAAAATGGAGATAAACATTCGAATCAAATCTACAAACAAAATATATTTGTTATATTCCAATTTATTTTGTACAGTTGTCCATGCCCATATGATCATGTGAAAAGTGGAATTAGTAAGAATTAAAAAATTATTTTCAAGTAACAATCTTTTATTTAAACTACATTTTTGGATTGGAGTTTACCAGGTTTTGCGCCTGAATTCTTCATGTACATACGTATATGTATATATATATATATATATATATATATATATATATATATATATATGTATTCCACCACTTTCTGCAGTAGAGCAGAGCGCCCCCACCCCCAACTCCGACACCCGCAACCCCCCCCCCCCCCCCCCCCGTCCGCCCACCCCCACCTCCCGCCTGCTCTAGCTTGCTTCCTGTCTGCCAGAGTGTACTTCACCACTTTCCAGATATTTGCACAGCTGTTATGATGGAAGGAAAGGAAGGGTGGTTCTTCTTGTCCAGTCACCCAAGGTATGAGCAGGCAACAACCGAGCCTGTTCAATAACTTCCCAGATGGGCGAACGCCTGCTATGTGTCACCAATCAGTACCGGATATATATATATATATATATATATATATATATATATATATATATATACACATATGTATATATATATCCACAGACCACGTGACATTCCGCTGCTGTCGCGGCGCGCCGCCTGATAGCGGCGTGACACACAACGCCCTCAGAAGCGTACGTCATCCTACATGATGTCACACCACGTCGCCGGTGACGTCACCGCTGACACCGGGGCGCCTATTTTACCAGCCCCCGCTCGCCGCCGCCGCCGCCGCCGGGGGGGTCGGCGCGGGAGAGGTTGCTCGTCACCCCGTCGAGGGGGGGGGCCCCCCCCCCCCCCCCCCCCCCCCCCCCATTTGGGTGCCGATCATCGGTAGTCGATGGTCGAATCGGTGGCATTGTGGAAGATGGCCGTGGTGACCGGTAGTTGGCTGGACGGCCCCTTATTGCACTACATCGCGCATTGCCGTCGCCAGGGGTCGGCCCGGGAGAGGTGGCCTGTCACCGTGTCGAATCCCCTCCCCCCCACCCGAGCGGGTCGTCGGGGATAACTCCATGCGGTCACTGATCATCAGTAGTCAATGGCCGACTCGGTGCATCGCATTGTGGAAGATGGCCATGATGATGGTGGCTGGCTGGAAGGCGCTGTATTGTGCTACATCACACATTGCCGCCTCTGGGGGGTCGCCCCGGGAGAGGTGGCCTGTCACCCCGTCGAATCCTCCCCACCTACCCCCGAGCAGGTCGGTGAGGATAACTGCATGTGGTTGCCGATCACCGGTAGTCGATGCCCGACTCGGTGGCGTTGCGGAAGATGGCCGTAGCAACAGTGGCGCCATCTGGTAGATCTGCAGTGGCCACCAGTGCGAACTTGAAGAGCACCACGACGTAGGAGAGGATCAGTCCGAACACCTGTAGTTGTACAAGGGTAGAGAGGTGGTGGGTTAGTGCGGGTGTGTGGTGAAAGGTGGTACCTGTAATGGTATAAGAGTGGAAGGGTGGCGGGTTAGTGAGGGTGTGTGGTGAAAGGTGGTACCTGTAATGGTATAAGAGTGGAAGGGTGGTGGGTTAGTGAGGGTGTGTGGTGAAAGGTGATACCTGTAATGGTATAAGAGTGGAAGGGTGGTGGGCTAGTGAGGGTGTGTGGTGAAAGGTGGTACCTGTAATGGTATAAGAGTGGTGGGTTAGTGCGGGTGTGTGGTGAAAGGTGATACCTGTAATGGTATAAGAGTGGAAGGGTGGCGGGTTAGTGAGGGTGTGTGGTGAAAGGTGGTACCTGTAATGGTATAAGAGTGGAAGGGTGGTGGGTTAGTGAGGGTGTGTGGTGAAAGGTGATACCTGTAATGGTATAAGAGTGAAAGGGTGGTGGGTTGTAGGGTGTTGGTGAAAGTATACCTGTAATGGCATAAGAGTGGAAGGGTGGTGGGTTAGTGAGGGTGTGTGGTGAAAGGTGGTACCTGTAATGGTATAAGAGTGGTGGGTCAGTGCGGGTGTGTGGTGAAAGGTGGTACCTGTAATGGTATAAGAGTGGAAGGGTGGTGGGTTAGTGCGGGTGTGTGGTGAAAGGTGATACCTGTAATGGTATAAGAGTGGTGGGTTAGTGCGGGTGTGTGGTGAAAGGTGGTACCTGTAATGATATAAGAGAGGTGGGTTAGTGCGGGTGTGTGGTGAAAGGTGATACCTGTAATGGTATAAGAGTGGAAGGGTGGCGGGTGAGTGAGGGTGTGTGGTGAAAGGTGGTACCTGTAATGGTATAAGAGTGGAAGGGTGGTGGGTTAGTAAGGGTGTGTGGTGAAAGGTGGTACCTGTAATGGTATAAGAGTGGAAGGGTGGTGGGTTAGTGAGGGTGTGTGGTGAAAGGTGATACCTGTAATGGTATAAGAGTGGAAGGGTGGTGGGTTAGTGAGGATGTGTGGTGAAAGGTGGTACCTGTAATGGTATAAGGTTGGTGGGTTAGTGAGGGTGTGTGGTGAAAGGTGGTAGCTGTAATGGTATAAGAGTGGAAGGGTGGTGTGTTAGTGAGAGTGTGTGGTGAAAGGTGATACCTGTAGTGGTATAAGAGTGGAAGGGTGGTGGGTTAGTGAGGGTGTGTGGTGAAAGGTGGTACCTGTAGTGGTATAAGAGTGGTGGGTTAGTGAGGGTGTGTGGTGAAAGGTGGTACCTGTAATGGTATAAGAGTGGAAGGGTGGTGTGTTAGTGAGGGTGTGTGGTGAAAGGTGGTACCTGTAGTGGTATAAGAGTGGAAGGGTGGTGGGTTAGTGAGAGTGTGTGGTGAAAGGTGATACCTGTAGTGGTATAAGAGTGGTGGGTTAGTGAGGGTGTGTGGTGAAAGGTGGTACCTGTAGTGGTATGAGAGTGGAAGGGTGGTGGGTTAGTGAGGGTGTGTGGTGAAAGGTGATACCTGTAGTGGTATAAGAGTGGAAGGGTGGTGGGTTAGTGAGGGTGTGTGGTGAAAGGTGGTACCTGTAATGGTAAAAGAGTGGAAGGGTGGTGGGTTAGTGCGGGTGTGTGGTGAAAGGTGATACCTGTAATGGTATAAGAGTGGTGGGTTAGTGTGGGTGTGTGGTGAAAGGTGGTACCTGTAGTGGTATAAGAGTGGAAGGGTGGTGGGTTAGTGAGAGTGTGTGGTGAACGGTGATACCTGTAGTGGAATAAGAGTGGAAGGGTGGTGGGTTAGTGAGGGTGTGTGGTGAAAGGTGGTAACTGTAATGGTATAAGAGTGGAAGGGTGGCGGGTTAGTGAGGGTGTGTGGTGAAAGGTGGTACCTGTAATGGTATAAGAGTGGAAGGGTGGCGGGTTAGTAAGGGTGTGTGGTGAAAGGTGGTACCTGTAATGGTATAAGAGTGGAAGGGTGGTGGGTTAGTGAGGGTGTGTGGTGAAAGGTGATACCTGTAATGGTATAAGGGTGGTGGGTTAGTGCGGGTGTGTGGTGAAAGGTGGTAGCTGTAATGGTATAAGAGTGGTGGGTTAGTGAGGGTGTGTGGTGAAAGTGGTACCTGTAATGGTATAAGTGTGGTGGGTTAGTGAGGGTGTGTGGTGAAAAAAGGGAGGTGGGTAGTGGGGTGTGTGGAAAGGTGGTACCTGTAGTGGTATAAGAGTGGAAGGGTGGTGGGTTAGTGAGAGTGTGTGGTGAAAGGTGATACCTGTAGTGGTATAAGAGTGGTGGGTTAGTGAGGGTGTGTGGTGAAAGGTGGTACCTGTAGTGGTATAAGAGTGGAAGGGTGGTGGGTTAGTGAGAGTGTGTGGTGAAAGGTGGTACCTGTAGTGGTATAAGAGTGGAAGGGTGGTGGGTTAGTGAGGGTGTGTGGTGAAAGGTGGTACCTGTAGTGGTATAAGAGTGGTGGGTTAGTGAGGGTGTGTGGTGAAAGGTGATACCTGTAGTGGTATAAGAGTGGAAGGGTGGTGGGTTAGTGCGGGTCTGTGGTGAAAGGTGATACCTGTAATGGTATAAGAGTGGAAGGGTGGTGGTTTAGTGCGGGTGTGTGGTGAAAGGTGGTACCTGTAGTGGTTTAAGAGTGGAAGGGTGGTGGGTTAGTGTGGGTGTGTGGTGAAAGGTGATACCTGTAATGGTATAAGAGTGGAAGGGTGGTGTGTTAGTGAGAGTGTGTGGTGAAAGGTGGTACCTGTAGTGGTATAAGAGTGGAAGGGTGGTGGGTTAGTGTGGGTGTGTGGTGAAAGGTGGTACCTGTAGTGGTATAAGAGTGGAAGGGTGGCGGGTTAGTGAGGGTGTGTGGTGAAAGGTGGTACCTGTAATGGTATAAGAGTGGAAGGGTGGTGGTTTAGTGCGGGTGTGTGGTGAAAGGTGATACCTGTAGTGGTATAAGAGTGGAAGGGTGGTGGGTTAGTGAGGGTGTGTGGTGAAAGGTGGTACCTGTAGTGGTATAAGAGTGGTGGGTTAGTGAGGGTGTGTGGTGAAAGGTGATACCTGTAGTGGTATAAGGGTGGTGGGTTAGTGAGGGTGTGTGGTGAAAGGTGGTACCAGTAATGGTATAAGAGTGGTTGGTTAGTGAGGGTGTGTGGTGAAAGGTGGTACCTGTAGTGGTATAAGAGTGGTGGGTTAGTGCGGGTGTGTGGTGAAAGGTGGTACCTGTAGTGGTATAAGAGTGGAAGGGTGGTGGGTTAGTGAGAGTGTGTGGTGAAAGGTGATACCTGTAATGGTATAAGAGTGGAAGGGTGGTGGGTTAGTCTCGGTGTGTGGTGAAAGGTGGTACCTGTAGTGGTATAAGAGTGGTGGGTTAGTGAGGGTGTGTGGTGAAAGGTGGTACCTGTAATGGTATAAGAGTGGAAGGGTGGTGAGTTAGTGCGGGTGTGTGGTGAAAGGTGATACCTGTAATGGTATAATAGTGGAAGGGTGGTGGGTTAGTGAGGGTGTGTGGTGAAAGGTGATACCTGTAGTGGTATAAGAGTGGAAGGGTGGTGGGTTAGTGAGGGTGTGTGGTGAAAGGTGGTACCTGTAGTGGTATAAGAGTGGAAGGGTGGTGGGTTAGTGCGGGTGTGTGGTGAAAGGTGGTACCTGTAATGGTATAATAGTGGAAGGGTGGTGGGTTAGTGAGGGTGTGTGGTGAAAGGTGGTACCTGTAGTGGTATAAGAGTGGAAGGGTGATGGGTTAGTGAGGGTGTGTGGTGAAAGGTTGTACCTGTAATGGTATAAGAGTGGAAGGGTGGTGGGTTAGTGCGGGTGTGTTGTGAAAGGTGATACCTGTAGTGGTATAAGAGTGGAATGGTGGTGGGTTAGTGCGGGTGTGTGGTGAAAGGTGATACCTGTAGTGGCATAAGAGTGGAAGCGTGGTGTGTTAGTGAGGGTGTGTGGTGAAAGGAGGTACCTGTAATGGTATAAGAGTGGAAGGGTGGTGTGTTAGTGAGAGTCTGTGGTGAAAGGTGATACCTGTAGTGGTATAAGAGTGGAAGGGTGGTGGGTTAGTGAGGGTGTGTGGTGAAAGGTGGTACCTGTAGTGGTATAAGAGTGGAAAGGTGGTGGGTTAGTGAGGGTGTGTGGTGAAAGGTGGTACCTGTAATGGTATAAGAGTGGAAGGGTGGCGGGTTAGTGAGAGTGTGTGGTGAAAGGTGATACCTGTAGTGGTATAATAGTGGAAGGGTGGTGGGTTAGTGAGGGTGTGTGGTGAAAGGTGGTACCTGTAATGGTATAAGAGTGGAAGGGTGGCAGGTTAGTGAGGGTGCGTGGTGAAAGGTGATACCTGTAGTGGTATAAGAGTGGAAGGGTGGTGTGTTAGTGAGAGTGTGTGGTGAAAGGTGGTACCTGTCGTGGTCTAAGAGTGGAACGGTGGTGGGTTAGTGCGGGTGTGTGGTGAAAGGTGGTACCTGTAGTGGTATAAGAGTGGAAGGGTGGCAGGTTAGTGAGGGTGTGTGGTGAAAGGTGATACCTGTAATGGTATAAGAGTGGAAGGGTGGTGGGTTAGTGAGGGTGTGTGGTGAAAGGTGGTACATGTAGTGGTATAAGAGTGGAAGGGTGGTGGGTTAGTGCGGGTGTGTGGTGAAAGGTGGTACCTGTAATGGTATAAGAGTGGAAGGGTGGAGGGTTAGTGAGGGTGTGTGGTGAAAGGTGATACATGTAGTGGTATAAGAGTGGAAGGGTGGTGGGTTAGTGAGGGTGTGTGGTGAAAGGTGATACCTGTAATGGTATAAGAGTGGAAGGGTGGTGGGTTAGTGAGGGTGTGTGGTGAAAGGTGGTACCTGTAATTGTATAAGAGTGGAAGGGTGGTGGGTTAGTGAGGGTGTGTGGTGAAAGGTGATACCTGTAATGGTATTGATTGATTGATTGATTGATTGATTGGTGGTTGCTTTACGCCGTGTCGGCAGCATAGGCCATATTCACGGCGAGAAATGTTTGTTTTTTGTTCAAACCATCGCTTTTACATGTAAAAGCAGACAATCAATTATGTGCCAATAGACACTAATTAAATTAGAAAGCTCACAATCATATATCTGTGGTCAAGGGAAACAAATTCCCATAGAAAAAGAAAAGTTTCATTAATAATTAATAGAATCCATTTAGTAAACTATATAAGGTGGTACAGTCCAGCTGCCCTCAAAAAGGCTAAAATGTTTTCCTGTTTTACCTTAGTAAAAAGGTCATGCATACTGCCTGCAGTGTAGAACCGTTGGCGCAGGGCCAAAAAATCAACGCAACTTAGTAAAATGTGTTTGAGTGTCAGTGGGGACTGACACCCAATACATTCAGGGGGAGGTTCCCCCTTGAGCAGAAAAGCATGTGTAAGCCACGAGTGGCCAACACGGCAGCGACTAAGGACCACTTGGTCCCGCCGACCTCCCGCATGAGTCTGTGGTGGCTTTCCCACAGATGGTTCAATTTCTTTAAGTTTATTGATGTTTTCATCCCACTCATGTTGCCATTTGGATTTTATGTGGGTGGCTATTAGTGGTTTCAGATCAGAGTGAGGGATCAGACACGGTTCAAGATCACAGTTCAGGGCCTTCTTCGCAGCCCGATCAGCTCGTTCGTTTCCTTGTATGCCAGTGGTATACAAGGTGGTACCTGTAATGGGTTAGTGAGGGTGTGTGGTGAAAGGTGATACCTGTAGTGGTATAAGAGTGGAAGGGTGGTGGGTTACTGAGGGTGTGTGGTGGTTAGTGTACATACTAACCGACACACCACTGGTATAAGAGTGGAAGGGTGGTGGGCTAGTGAGGGTGTGTGGTGAAAGGTGATACCTGTAATGGTATAAGAGGTGATGGTAAGTGGGTAATGGTGTTAACTGGGTGGAGGACTGTGAGTAGTGGCTGGTGCTAAGTGGGTGGTAATGGTAAGTGGGTTTTGATAAGTGGGTGTTGGTGGTAATGGGGTCAAGGACTGTGAGTGCTAACTGGTGGTAAGTGGGTGGTGGTAAGTGGGTGGTGGTAAGTCGGTGTTGGTGCTAACGGGATGGAGGAGTGTGAGTGGTGGCTGATGGTAAGTAGGTGGTGGTGCTAAGTGGGTGGTTGTGCTAAGTAGGTGGTGGTGGTGGTAAGTGGGTAATGGTGCTAACTGGATGGAGGACTGTAAGTGGGTGGTGGTGCTAAGTGGGTGATGTGGTGGTAAGTGGGTGGTGGTAAGTGGGTGGAGGATTGGGTGCTGGCTGGTGGCGACTGTATGTGCTGTTTGTCTTTAATACATCCCAATACTCTGACGGAAAGATGTCCCGGAAGTGATCTGGTTAACAGACCACAGGAAGCACGTGAGTAGAGCGGGCTATAGACGCCACTTCTCCCCCTTCTCCCACTTCTCCCACTTTGACGCGGAGTGTTGTTGGTAATTCCTATGCCCAACTAAGTTCTTATAACACACCGTCGGACGCCGTGGCGCAATCCGGCAATCTACTGCGTTTTAGGAAATAGTCACCGTAGGGAATTTTAATTAAATTTTGCTTTGCATTTAGATGCTTGTCATTGAGCAAATATTTAATTTGCCTGATGGAGGGGGGGGGGGGCGGGTTGGCATGCACATGGAGTATTCTTATGTACAGAACGGTTCTGTGTTGATGCAAGGATTTCCCGCTAGGGGTTCATTGAAGAAATGAAAAGGAAAGGGAACAAACAAGAAACTCCAGGGTTATTGTAGAGTTATACCAACGACATAGCGCAGTTACAGGATGTACAGCGCCAGAATCCCACAGCCCCAATGTACATATTACCCGACTCACATCACACACAACCATCACAGTCTCACACACCACCAGACTACCACAACCCCAGTGTACATATTACCCGACTCACATCATACAGAACCACCACGGTCTCACACACCACCAGAATCCCAAAACCACAGTGTACATATTACCCGACACACATCATACAGAACCACCACGGTCTCACACGCCACCAGAATCCGACAACCCCAGTGTACATACTACCCGACTCACATCATACAGAACCACCACAGCCTCACACACCACCAGGATCCCACAACACCAGTGTACATACTACACAACACACATCATACAGAACCACCACAGTCTCACACACCACCAGAATACCACAACCCCAGTGTACATACTAACCGACTCACATCATACAGAACCACCACAGCCTCACACACCAACAGAATCCCACAACCCCAGTGTACATACTACACAACACACATCATACAGAACCACCACAGTCTCACACACCACCAGAATACCACAACCCCAGAGTACATACTAACCGACTCACATCCTACAGAACCACCACGGTCTCACACACCACCAGAATCCCACAACTCCAGTGTACATATTACCCGACTCACATCATACAGAACCACCACAGTCTCACACACCACCAGAATCCCACAACCCCAGTGTACATATTACCCGACTCACATCATACAGAACCACCATGGTCTCACACACCACCAGAACCCCACAACCCCAGTATACATACTACCCAACTCACATCATACAGAACCACCATGGTCTCACACACCACCAGAATCCCACAACCCCAGTGTACATACTAACCGACTCACATCCTACAGAACCACCACGGTCTCACACACCACCAGAATCCCACAACTCCAGTGTACATATTACCCGACTCACATCATACAGAACCACCACGGTCTCACACACCACCAGAATCCCACAACCACAGTGTACATACTACCTGAGTCACATCATACAGAACCACCACAGTCTCACACACCACCAGAATCCCACAACCCCAGTGTACATACTACCCAACCCACATCATACAGAACCACCACGGTCTCACACACCACCAGAATCCCACAACCCCAGTATACATATTACCCGACTCATATCATACAGAACCACCACGGTCTCACACAACACCAGAATCCCACAACACCAGTGTACATACTACCTGACTCACATCATACAGAACCACCACGGTCTCACACACCACCAGAATCCCACAACACCAGTGTACATACTACCTGACTCACATCGTACAGAACCACCACAGTCTCACACACCACCAGAACCCCACAACCACAGTGTACATACTACCCGACTCACATCATACAGAACCACCACGGGTTTTCCTTTTTTTTCTTTTTTTTTTATAACTGGACATGGTGGCCAAAACGGTAGAGCGTCGGCCTCGCGTGCTGGAAATTGGGAGTTTGGTCGAGTCAAACCAATGACTTATAAAGTTGACACTTGTCGTCTCCTACCGTGGCCCTCGGCATTAACAGGATAGGTCAAGGACTGGTTAGCTCAGTGTCAGGATAATGTAACTGGGTGGGATATCAGGTCATGGTGCTTGTGGACTGATTTCCCAGTGGGGCAGGAGTACATAAAGTCACCACGAGTGTGCACTGTCACAAGTTGGTACCCATCTTGATATGACTTTAGATGTTGCCAGGACATAAAACTCCAACAACCAACCAACCTGTTCCTTTACTCATTCTTGTATCGGCATCAGACAAAACAGGACCCCAATTAGTCGGCCAGATAAGTGGATAATTCAAGCCTCAGTGTGCTAAGATTAGCGAGCAATCATTTCCTAATATGCCACTTACACATTTTTCTCTGGCATGAAACAGGTTTTATGCGAATGTTAGTAAAACTGCATAGTTCCCTTTAAATCATCAATTTCTCAGCCTCAAGACATTGACCTAGATTTGATCCTGAGTATGCAGCTTAAAGCTCTGTCACACCTCGCCGGATTGGGGAAACGGAAAGAAACCGAACAAAGTCCATTGATATCCGGCAATGTCCGGTTTGTGTCTGTTGCATATCCATTGATATCCATTGATATCCGGCCTGATCCGTTTCAAATTTTGAGCATGCACAAAACTTGTAACGGCTTGCGCCGGACTGATGTTTGCAGTTATTATCCATTACCGTCCGTTCTCTGTCCATTCCCCATCCGTTCCCCATCCGTTCCCATCTGTTACTGTCCTTTACCATCTGTTACCGTCCGTTATCGTCCGTTACCAACCGTTACCGTCCGTTACCATCCGTTACCATCTGATACCATCCGTTACTGTCCGTTACCGTCCGTTGCCATCCGTTACCATCCATAACCGTCCATTACATATCCAATACACGTCCATTGCCTTTCGTTATAGTTCTTTTTGTATTTCCTGATTGTCCATTGATCGTTAGATACGTTATCAACCGTTACCGTCCATTACAGTCTATTACCTGTCCGTTACCATCTGTTACCCATCCGTTACCATCCATTACATTATCAATACATTTCATGTCCGAATCACACCAGACTAGAGTATTTTTGTCCGGCTCTATCTGTTTCCTCAATCCGGTGAGGTGTGACAGGGCCTTTAGATACTGGTACACTACTTATTAAGCATTCGTTGCTGTAAAGAAAGGCATTGTAATTCACTTTAATAGAACATGTCATTGCTGAAGGCTATGATGTCTGAGTTTTGATGTACAATTGTAGTTATCTGGTTGCCAGATAGGTGGCACTGCATGCAGCTCAAGAGGTTCTGAGAAAGAGCAAGAATCACAAGATTTGCATTAATTGAATAAGATTTGAAAGTAAATAGGTCATTGCATCGGCAGTTTTGAGCTTGCTGCAGTTTCTTATGCTCTCTCAGTCTCTATGATGGACTGGTGTGCTCAGTGTCAGGATAATGTGACTGAGTGGGATACCAGGTCATGGTGCCGGCGGCCTGGTTTCCCAGTGGGACATCACTATAAAGTTGCCATGAGTGCGCACTGTCACAAGTCGGTACCCGTCCTGATATGACCTTAGATGTTGCTAGGACGTAAAACAACAACAAAACAAACAAAATCTATGATGGTAGACACAGAATGATACATTCATGAGGAGCGCACATGCGCTGTATGGTCGGTAGCAGTAGTAGAAGTGATGGTGTCGACCTGCCAATGAATGGGTCATGCAGTAAACCTGTATCTTTTTAGTATGCATTGATAATTCCTGAGAAGCCAAAGCCGAGAGCAGAATGCACAGGAGGACACAGCGCACAGCCATAATTCATAACACTGGAAACAGGGAATTTTAGTGCAGTCAACCGATGATGTTTATTCACAGTAACAGAAATATTAATTTATATGAATACAGCTTTAACCGATATAAAATTATATACACATTTGACACGCATAACTTTGTTTTATGCTGGTTTTTTTCATTATATATATATATATTATTTATATAATCATAGACATCTAATACACCGTACTCCATATACGAGGACCCATTTTACAGTTTTATTTTAAATGCTACTCATGTTACCAAGACACTGGTTCATTGTATTACCAGGTTCGGAAATTCTTACACATTAATTGAACTTTATTCTTTCAATTTAGAAATTAATTCACCAGGTTCGAATCCCAATACAGAGACAGAGCAGACACTCAGCCCTACCGGGTATGAGCCAAAGCTCTGCACCGGGCCTTCATTAAGGAGTACCCATATACAAGCACTACTAAAATAATTATTTACTGCTCTGAGGTTTTTAGTTTGTCTGATAAATATGCTATATACCTCATTACATTGTACATGTTGGGCTTAATGGGGTTAAGCTTTTCTATGCTGGTTGATTGATTGATTGATTGGTGGTTGCTTTACGCCGTGTCGGCAGCATAGGCCATATTAACGCCGAGAAATGTTTGTTTTTTGTTCAAACCATCGCTTTTACATGTAAAAGCAGACAATCAATTATGCGCCAATAGACACTCATTAAATTAGAAAGCTCACAATCATACATTTGTGGTCATGGGAAACAAATTCCCATAGAAAAAGAAAAGTTTTACCAATAATTGATAGAATCTATTTAGTAAACTGTATGAGGTGGTACAGTCCAGCTGCCCTCAAAAAGGCTAAAATGTTTTCCTGTTTTACCTTAGTAGAAAGGTCATGCATACTGTCTGCAGTGTAGAACCGTTGGCGCAGGGCCAACAAATCAAATCAACTTAGTAAAATGTGTTTGAGTGTCAGCGGGGACTGACACCCAATACATTCAGGGGGAGGTTCCCCCTTGAGCAGAAAAGCATGTGTAAGCCACGAGTGGCCAATACGGCAGCGGCTAAGGACCACTTGGTCCCGCCGACCTCCCGCATGAGTCTGTGGTGGCTTTCCCACAGATGGTTCAATTTCTTTAAGTTTATTAATGTTTTCATCCCACTCATGTTGCCATTTGGATTTTATGTGCGTGGCTATTAGTGGTTTCAGATCAGAGTGAGGGATCAGACACGGTTCAAGATCACAGTTCAGGGCCTTCTTCGCAGCCCGATCAGCTCGTTCATTTCCTTGTATGCCGGCATGGCCAGGCACCCAGCACAGCTGGATGTCATACCCATCCGTTGTCAGTTGGTTCATTTTTATAAATGACCGTTGCTAGAATAGGGTGATTCGTTTTCAGTCCAGCAACAGCCAGGAGGCAAGTTTCTATGCTGGAGAATCTAATAGAACAGTTTACTTGGTGTTTTCTATTTCTCAAGGTCCCCATAGATAGACCTGCTTTAAACAGAGTCAGCACTTTTCCATGTTTAGCCTCATGTAGATCAAGGAAGAGAGGAGGCAACAAATTAAGCGAGCTTCCTAGATCTACATTAAATAGTCATATTTCTAACAACGTTCATATGATCTACAGATATTTGCGAGATGCCTAATTCAACACATAGAACTTTAGATTTAATTCTAGCTTCTGAAGATATGAAGCATCTGCTTAATACCCCTGTCACACTACGACGTAACGAGCCAACGTGAGCCTAACGTGATGATTTTTCGTCATTACGTTGCCGTACGTTGGGTCACGTTATGATGACGTCATAATGACGTTAGAGTGACGTCGAGCTACGTCATGTTACGTCGTGTTACGTCGGCGCGCGTCGAGGTTTTGAACCTGTTCAAAACTTTCAACGTATCTCAACGTGAAGCCGTTACGTTGGGATGACGTGACAATGACGTTAGGTTGACGTTCCGCGATCGTTATAGCAGCGTAAATGACGTTAGAGTCACGTTATGTCACGTCAGACCGACGGCCCGGGTGGGAGCAACGTGTGGGCAGCGTTTTGCACGTTACGGTCACGTTACGGTCACGTTACGGTCACGTTACGGTCACGTTACGGTCACGTTACGGTCACGTTACGGTCACGTTACGGTCACGTTACGGTCACGTTACGGTCACGTTACGGTCACGTTACGGTCACGTTACGGTCACGTTACGGTCACGTTACGGTCACGTTACGGTCACGTTACGTTCACGTCACACCCGTTACGGCGACGTTACGCTCACGTTACACTAACGCCCGGTCACGTCGCCAATTACCCCTCCCCTCTAACGTTGTCACGTTACAGCTAACGTCACGACGTACACCCACGTTACTTTCACGTTACGCTCACGTCAACTACGCTGCATTCACGTCCACAATTTGCATATTACGCCGATAACTTCGACGTGATATCATTATTTTCACGTTGTGGTTACGCTGACGTAGTCACGTCGTAGTGTGACAGGGCCATAATGCATCCGCCAAGACTATCTGTTTACCTGGCTTATAAACTATCTCTATCGTACAAGTATTATCTGCTGCGAATCACCATATTTAACGGGCACAAGCACATAAAGTGCTGTTTTTACCCATACCTGAATTTAATACTCGTTGGGAGGCCTCATTGTCTGTATTTATAACAATATTGTATTTAGAAGGGATATCTGGGGCTAGAGTCTTAAGAGCTGTAACTATATTGATTGCGTCTAATTGTGCAATGGGAAAACCTTCCTTAAGGAGGACATGTGAATAATGTTCTGAAAAGTAGTTTAATTTTGAGAAAGCGCTTCCTCCAACTAGATATGAGTCACATTATATTACCCAAGTATCCCTGGACTCAGGCCTTATGACGACAAGACCGTTTGTTGACTTTGCATAATTTAGGAACCAGTTAATATCTTTTAGTAATTCTAGAGTTGTTTCTATTTTTCCTTGAAATACGGTCTGCCTCGGGAATTCAAGAATTTGATTCATGAACCTGCGAGCAGTTAGTATGCACCCTGAAATGTATTGTGGTTTACCTGTTAATTGATGGAGCTGCTTTCTTGATACCTTTTTTCCAAACTCCCATTTTTTGCATTCAATTAAAATATCCGAAAGTTTATCATCTGGAATTGTTATCTCCATTTTTAGTGTATTAATTGAGAAACCAAACCATATTAAATTGTGTGTAGGCGGTGAACATTTCTTAATTGATAGCTGCAAACCTAAATGTCTAGTTAAATTTACAATGTAGTCATACCCAGCT
This sequence comes from Branchipolynoe longqiensis, assembly GCA_030323885.1. Taxonomy (NCBI): domain Eukaryota; kingdom Metazoa; phylum Annelida; class Polychaeta; order Phyllodocida; family Polynoidae; genus Branchipolynoe; species Branchipolynoe longqiensis. The sequence continues at coordinate 28,848,492 of CM059195.1, read as the reverse complement.
CAGCAAATTTGGATTCCCACCGCTGTGTATAACTTACAGCGTCATCAAAGGCCGGTTGCTCTCATACCATGTCTATGTGGTGTGGGAGGTTAAAAATCCCTTGGGTCGGTAAAAGTGTAGGCTCGGGCTTTCTATCGATCAGTAGTGGAGTGGGAAAGACTAGTCGTCTGTGACTGGGATTTCCCCTGCTTGGGACAACTAATGTACCAACAACAAAAAATGACAGACAAATAAGTGTTCCCACTTCCTGTCTACCATTCGCTATATCGCTATAAGCCTCCTGTGGCTCAGTTAGTGTCTTAGTGACACCCACAACATCATCAAGATAACACAGTGTAAAAAAAGCCTGCCTTTCTCATTAGATATACTACAGGACGAGAAGTACGGGCACATGCCAGTGCAGATGTATGGCAGCCAAAGGGTCGTGCAATATCGAAGCAGTATTTATTTTCCAATTTAATTCCGAATAAAGGAACAGACAACAGACACGTCCGTAATTGTCTGTATGCTCTGGCCATTATCTCCTGATGTATTGTTTATTGTTTCATTACTTTTCTTCTCCTAATATTTGTTTTTACTAAAGCAATCTATTTCCTTATGAACATTAAAACGTTTCTATCTAAATGCACACCATGAGCAGCAGTGACAATATCTATTAGGCATCACACCGTGTGTAGCCATAAATCCACAGTCTCTGCCCTTGTTCCATGAAACACATATTTGCCATCTACATCTGAGCTATAATCTTTGTTATAAATGCCGGAATTCTCAATTTTATCCTTTTTTTGAGATTAGTATAATTCCTAATGTACAAACATCTCTTTGAATATCTTTAATAGCATAGTGATCTTCCCATCCCGACGGTGATCATCCATCTATTATCATGGTAAATGTCCCCTCGCTCCATAGCAGACATGTCCGCCATTCCCAATCTGACGTTAGGGTGGAGATTTCCTCCATATGATTTTGTATGTAAGGAAACCAAGATTTCGGAAGATCTGGGTCCTTTTGCATTTGAAATAATGCCGAACCAGGAGGATTCACTAATGGAGCTCTGGATACATTTCTGCTTACAGGCGAACATGGTGATTGGTCCAAAACACAAGGCAACTGGATCAGTGAATCGGGTATTGCTTCCTGTAATTCACCAACTCACTTCTTCTTAAGTGTACTCTTCTTCTTCAACCTTGGGCATTTTTACGAAATAATGAGTAATAACGTATATAAAGTTATTTCTGAAGTAATGATGATATGAAGTTGAGTCTATAGGTCTCGTCTGTCTCAAGCTACGTTAGTGAATGTCTGGGAGTTCAGATTTGGTTAAAAAGCGTGAGCCTTATTTTGCCATAGAGACGCATTAATGCTTGGATACCTTACCAGCTGTCCCCAAGGTGTCGGGTACCTCTGAATGCTACACTTGTACCTGGTAGGTACTTTTCAGTTGCCAACATTAAAATGGTTTCCAACGTTATGAATTACCCATATTACTAGCTGTTGTTTGTTGTTTGTTTGTTGTTGTTTTACGTCCTAGCAACATCTAAGGTCATATGTTACTAGCAACATGTACAATTCAAGACGCAGACAAGTAGAAGACACTGCACAACAAGAAGATGAGTTGGTGATTGTGGAGGCTATCTACTGGAGTACAAAAAACTGGGTTAATCGTATAACTAAGGAGCAGCGTCTTAACACTCAGGTTTTAACGCAATATAAAAAAACACAGAGCAATCAGAACGAGCTCAGACATTTGTCACCCTTTTCTTTTGTTCATTTCCTCCTGAGCCTCGTTTTCGTTTGCCAGCGTAAGTGAGATCTATGCCACGTCTTCCTGTGAGCTCTGCATTGTTTTCTTCTCCTTTGAATTCTGCTACTACTGGCTGCGGTCGTAGTGCTTGTGGGATATAGGGGTGTCGGGGTTGAGGAGGGAAGGAGTGGTTGGTTGGTTGTTGTTGTTTTACGTCCATGCACGATCTAATGTCATATCAAGAGGGGTACTGACTTGTAACGGTATGCACGCATGGCAACTTTATAGTGCTGCCCCAGTGGGAGACCAGGCCGCCGACACAATGACCTAATATCCCACATAGTCACATTATCCTGATACTGTGCTAACCAGTCCTTGTCCTATTCTATTAATGCCGAGTGCCAGGCTAGGTAGTGACAAGTATCAATTTTACATCATCGGTTTGACTCTGCTCGGATTCGAACTCCATCCCTTCCGTATGGGAGGCCTGCACTCTATCGATTCGGCTACCGCGTCCAGTGAGGAGGGAAGGAAGTAAGCTGGAACTAGACATAATACAAAAAAAGGAAAGGGAAGGAAGATGACTCTGTCAACAAATGATAATTGCTACAGTAATGTAAAAGTAATGCTGCTTCTCCAACAGATAAGTGGGTCATCATCACCAACTCTCCAACTCCTTAATTCCACATAATCTGATAATCACCCCATCTCGCACCTTACCAACCCCCACACCTACACATGCACTCGCATAATGATGCGGTGGCCGAATACATTGAGCGTGGGTCCCATGCAGAAGATTGGAAGTTTGAATCCCAGTCGAGTCAAACCATTGATTTACATAATTGATACTTGTCGCCTCCCAGCCTGGCACTCAGCATTAATAGGATAGGACAAGGACTGGTTAGCACAGTATCAGGATAATGTGACTGTGTGGGATATATCGGATCATGGTGCCAGCAGCCAGGTATCCAGGTGGGGCAGCATTATGAAGTCACCATGAGTATGCCCTGCCACAAGCTGGTACTCGTCCTGATATGACCTGAGATGTTGCCAGGACATAAAACAACAACAACACACGCAACACACAATATGCCATTCCTGATACCAGTACCGGTACCAGAATTCCCATAACACAACCAAACACCACACACTGCATGTAACTGCACACTCCGCATTCCAGAACCACACATCCATACCCCATCTCAGCGACCGCATCCCTGCCCTTACAACCCTCATCCCACCCATCCCACCACACCTCAATCCTTCAAGAATGCCACTCGCACCCCCACCCCAACCGCACCGCAGCCCCAACCGCACATATCCCCACCCCTGCCTCACACCCATACCTTACCCCCACCCCACCCCCAACAGCACATCCCCCCACCCCCGTGTCATCTCCATACCCTCCCCCCCACCACAAACCCCGTCACACTCCCATTACAAACCCACCCCCAGCCCACCACCCCCATCCCCACTTACCCCCACCACAAACCACGCCCCACTCCCACCACAAACCCACCCCAGCCCATCACAACCCACCCCCCTTACCCCCACCACAAACCCCGCCCCCCCACTCCCACCACAAACCCACCCCCACCCCACCACCCCCCTCTCCCTCTCTCCCCCTTCCCCCCCCACAAACCCCACCCACTCCCACCACAAACCCACCTCCAGCCCACCACCCCCTCCCCCCTTACCCCCCCCACAAACCCCGCCCCCACTCCCACCACACACCCCCCCCAACCACCACACCCCTCCCCCCTTACCCACACCCCCATACCCGACCCCATACCCTACCCCCATACATCCCCTCAATCCCTCTCCCACACCTTCACACCCCACCCACCACCCAACCCCAAATCCTCCTTCAAATAGCTCTCACGCTCCCCAACTCACTTCTAAGTTAAACACGTTATTCAAATCTCCACTGTAATCCCCCCCCCACCCACCCCCACCCGCAAACCCCACCCATCATCCCCCTACACAACCACGAGGGGGGGCTCTTTTTCTCCGCAAACCGCAGAGTACCTCACGCGAGTCAGTAGCCAGCCACACACAAACCGGCAGCCTTTCCTTATTCCTTACAAGGCAATTCTTCGCTAGCCAATCAGAGGCGTCCTTACATGGCCCTCTCGGGGGGGTCATTCTCCCAAAGAGCCGACAGCTTTGCGAATGGTGGAAGTAAAAGCGCCGGATGGGTCCTATCAATATATAAATATATATATGTATATATATATATATTTATATATATATATATATAATACCCCTACCGGAAGTGGACCAGTTCGTTGCGCAGGGGCATGCGCGGCATGGGAATGGTGACATTTCCGGTTAGCGCATAACAAAGGCCGTTTGTGGCTAGGGAAACAGAGGACAGGCGAGAGGGGATTAGAGGTGGGGTGGGGGTTAGTAGGCCGTGAGGCGGGCGGTGGGTGGGGGTGGGGGAGGTGGGGGTGATGGGGGCGGGGGGATTTGGAGGATACCGCCCTCCTCTTCCGGCCATCCTTGAGTTAGATGCAGTCGCCGTGTGGGCCCCAGGTCCGCTGGTAGGCAGCCGGCATGCCGGTGATAAGCCTTCAAGCAGCCGGCAGCAGTCTAACAAAAAAAACACCAAAAAAAACTGAGAAAAAAGACAGAAAATAAACCAATACAACAACGAAGACAAAAAAGACGCCCCCTACAAAACCCACACAACCCCTTTCACACGCTCACCAAAAAAACACTATCCCCTCCTATAACAAACAAAATACAAAAAAAACACCCACGTAGCGAAACCGGAAGTGAATATATATATATATACACATCCCAGCTCGATGAAGGTGCAGTGCATTTTGGGAAGGAAGCTGGGTTTTACTATACAGTCCGTCTGAACTGCTTAAGCGGGGATGAGACTGTCTCAAAAGGTGCTAAGCAATATGGGACAAAACTTTGTCCATAGTAACGATCAACACACCATCTACTTATGCATTTGCTCAGGATGAACTGATTTCATTTTTACATAGTGTTTCATAATCCCAATAAAATACATATTGATTTGAAGCAAATGTCCTTGTGTTTTCAGTGTAACCGTTTCTGTGCTGTTTTGTGTCAATCATTACTGTGGACAAAAAAAACAAAGAGTTAGCACCTTTTGAGACAGGCTCATTATATGCAAGTTATTGTCAGTAATTGTTAAAAGAACAAACTGCAAATAACAAACTCACATAACAAAACATGATAGGGTAGCACTAGGATATTCCTAGCAAACTCACATTTATATACTGTTTATTATAACTCCAACTGACCAGACCCTACATTAAAACTTGCCACAACTTTACCAAATGAATACAGAAGATAACTTCTGCTTACATTGTAAATACCATGTAAATACTTACACTGATCTGACTTTTGATGTACAACAGTAAAACCTGTCTATACCGACCCCTCCACAGATCGACCACGCCCCTATATCGATCGCTTCATTTGGGTCCAAACAATACCGTTGTAAGGATATTCTAACTATCTAAACCAACCACCTCCCTAAATGGACCACTTAAAGTCGGTCCCATGATCGGTCGATTTAGAGAGGTTTTACTGTATATTAAGTGTACTTCCTCTATACTTAAAGCTGCATAGTCCGATGAAGCATCACATTGTCAAAACCAAAATAATTATTTAGATTTGATTCTACATATCTAACTTAGATACTACTGCACTTATTAAGCATTTGTTTCTGTGTAGAACGCAATACTGAGCCAATTTAACAGAACCTGTTACTGCAGAAGTCTACAGTGTCAGAGTTTTTCCATGTTTGCACTCAAAATATCTAAAAAGTTTACCATCTAAATAAAAGTATCTTTGTATTAATGTAAAGTAGATACTAGTGATCAATCTAATATATTTATCTGAGAAAAAATCCAGAAATCCAAAACCATCGGACTATGCAACTTTCAGTATTAAACAATTTATGGATGTAAAGCATTTAGAAGGAGTTACGATTCCAGGGAGCCGACTGCAGTAGTCTGCACTGATCTCAGACAAGTAGCTAGATAGACAGGTAGGCATGGATAGGGTGACTACATCAGAAAGCCTAGATATGCTAATTGTTATGATGCTAACCCTGGAAAAGGCAAGAACTTTGGGTTCAAATCCTCCTCTGGGGATAATATTTCCCATCTGTATCACCCGTCCATGTAGATAAATGATTCACCCCATACTTGCAGTATACGGGTGAACGACAACGTAGCATAAATACGGGCAAAAATAGCTTAGTATGGAACAGGAAGTAGAATGACTGTCTCCAGTATCAAATGGGTACTTATATCGGCACAGAGTTGATGAAATGGGAGAGAATGCAAAAAGACATGATGGCAGTCATAGAACGCCATCAATTTCACCTTTAAATTCTATTAAACTATATGTTTTATTATATTTTTCAACTCAAAGGTAGCGAGGAAATATGAAGACATATGTAAAGAAAAGTGTTGCTTCTTAGATTGTGAATTTAGGCTCTCATTTCATTTCCCCACTTTTTTGACAGCTTTTATATAGCGTTGGTATTCACCCGTGTACTGCAAGTACGGGGTGAATCCTTTATTTACCATCCATGATGACAGTCTTAAAGCCCATTTATACTTTTGACGGTGTGTGACGCCGTCATCTTTACACCGGTTAGCGCCATGTGACGCCGCAAAACGGTGGGGAGTGCTACGAGTGAAACATCGCCTTGAAAGTCTGAATGCTTTGACACACACAGTCGCTAACATCGACCTGTTGTCCATGTTGTCCATATTTTCCGTGTCATCTGGGTCATATTCGATAACACAACCCAGGCAACTCGGGTCACCCAAGTTGATAGAATATCAAATCAAACACTGCAAGTGGAGTCGACTAAAACATATGCCGTGTGCAAAAACTCAAAATATAACTAAACTATGCAATCATAAAATACTTTAAATACTATTTTGCTCTAGTTATATCAGTTATTAACAAAAAGTTTTTGACTAAGCCATCATTTTTCTACCCCGTGCATGGAGAAGCGTGTTCATTAATTCAACCCGAGTCTGTAGGTTGTGCGCATGCGTGTGGAAGCACTGACCTTGAAAGTTCAACCTAGTTGAACTCTGGTCAATACTTGCACCATGTTGTGCCATATAACACTGTCAAGCGTCAACGTAAAGTCTAAATGGGAGCATTGGCTTGTGCCGAGTTGTCCTGTCTAATGATGTCTAGTGCTGTCACATGCTATCAAAAGTATAAACAGGCCTTTACATTGCACCTTCCAGAACCTAAAGAGAACAAGCTGTACAAGGGAATACAGCAGCACAATTAACCTAATTGCATTCGTGCATAATAATGCATGTTCGGCTGAATTAAGGGTTCATATGAAATCATCAAATTTTCAAAACTAAAACACTTAATCTAGATTTGCTTCTAGAAATGCAATTCGTGCCCTTATGAAACAATAGTTGCTGCATATAAAGGCATACTAAATCAAGGTAATGAAACTTGGTACTGCTGAAGCGTATGGTGAATGAATTTCGACATACACACCAACAGTAAGTAATTCGACATCTTTTAGCTTCAAATATATCAATTACAATGCAAGTCGATCCCAACTAAAATAAGGTAAAGTATAACACCAAACAACCTAATAATAGATTTATCTAAAAAAATAGCAGAAAGTCAACGCCATTGGACTATGCAACTTTAATTAATTAGAAGTCTTTGGTTAGTGATTAAGCAGGGGAATTTTCAATCACAGACAATTTGTATTTCCACTTCTCCTTGTCAATGGCAAAATGAGTGGGATGAAAACATTAATAAACTTAAAGAAATTGAACCATCTGTGGGAAAGCCACCACAGACTCATGCGGGAGGTCGGCGGGACCAAGTGGTCCTTAGCCGCTGCCGTATTGGCCACTCGTGGCTTACACATGCTTTTCTGCTCAAGGGGGAACCTCCCCCTGAATGTATTGGGTGTCAGTCCCCGCTGACACTCAAACACATTTTACTAAGTTGCGTTGATTTTTTGGCCCTGCGCCAACAGTTCTACACTGCAGACAGTATGCATGACCTTTTTACTAAGGTAAAACAGGAAAACATTTTAGCCTTTTTGAGGGCAGCTGGACTGTACCACCTCATATAGTTTACTAAATAGATTCTATCAATTATTAATAAAACTTTTCTTTTTCTATGGGAATTTGTTTCCCTTGACCACAAATATATGATTGTGATCTTTCTAATTTAATGAGTGTCTATTGGCACATAATTGATTGTCTGCTTTTACATGTAAAAGCGATGGTTTGAAAAAAAAAAAAAGTCTCGCCGTGAATATGGCCTATGCTGCCGACACGGTGTAAAACAACCACCAATCAATCAAAATCAATCAATCTCCTTGTCATACCCTAGTAATTCAAGGCAGAGATACAACCTGTTATATTGGCGTTTATTTTTTATCATTAAGAGTCTAGTTTAAGGATAACTAAAAGGTCACATAATGCAATGTAAAGGTACAGTAAGGAGGGATTCCCCGCAATCGTCAAGTAATGAGGTTAGACAATGCAACGTAACACTGAAACAGGAGTAGTGAGGTGCTCTCCGCAATGTCAGCTAATGGGGCCATATACTGCAACTGACCAGTTCAATCATGGTTCGTCCCATGCAATGTGAGACGCCCCCTCTCTCCCCCTCTTTCCCGAGCCCAGGGACCATGTCCCGTATGTGGACTCGAACCCTACAACCCTCCTCCATCATCTCTTCAGTTAGAGGTGTGGGTGGATGGGGTAATTTATGCAGTTGTTGAGTGTCCGGTTTCTGAGCGCTGAATGGCGAGCTGCTTGGTGCTGGTCACGTGACAGAGGTTTTGGCGGGAAAACCATGTGGGTAGGGGGTCGCTGCTCAGTGCAGCAGTAGCCTCAAGGTGGTGCCGCCATATTTAGGGGGTCGCTGGTTTTAAGTTCTGCGGTTCGGGCCTTGGTTAAAGAGTATTTATAGTGTTGCTGCACTTAGGTGTCGCCGTCGTATCCCCGCCCGCGAATTACCCTTTGTTACTTTACCATGAACAATGCTGGCCAGATAGCGACAAGTATACATTTAAAGAACATTGCCTTTTATTCAGCTGTGGGTAGAATCCTAGAATCTGCCAGGTGGGAAACAGGCACTCGGCAATGTCACTTCCAGTCTGTCCATGATATATAGATACACAAATCACGCAACAAATGGAGGGCCAAATTACTATCTCTTGCATTGTAATATTTCTTTATTCTGAATAAACTAGTCTCTAACACTTTGTGATTTATCACACAATTTAAACCAAAGAGCACAATATTTTTATTTTTTGTGATGAATTTATTTACCCTGCTCATTACAGATAAGTGTTTTAGTACTTACTTTCACCGCTGGGCAGCACTAGTCCAATTTGATTCAAATCTTTTTAATTTTGCTTTAGTAATAATTCTGGTTTTCTTACTTTTTGTTGATGGCTTGTAACTGTTTGTAGATTACAAAAAGTCCCAAATCCATCTTTCGCTATACATTGTATTAATCCATTTAAACATCATTAGTTTTTCTAGGTTACATTATTTTTGTTAGTAGTTAATCCTTTCCATTTGAGATATGCTCACTGCAATGTGGTATGTTCACTGCAATGTGGTGTTCTCTGTGGTGGATTGGTTAGAGTGTCTGACATTGTTCTAGGTCGGACTCCTAATCTGAAGGTTGGTGGTTTGATTCCCTGTGCCCCCATCTCTGCCAATTTGGATTTCCACTGCTGTGTATAACTTACAGAGTCAGCAAAGGCCAGTTGCTCTCACATAACTAACCATGATAGGGTAGCACTAGAATATTCCTAGCAATGTGGTGTGTGAGGTTAAACATCCCTTGGGTCGGTAAAAGTGTAGGCTCGGGCTTACTATCGACAAACAGTCTAATGGTGAAAACAAGTCTATTCAGACTTATCCATGATAGGCAGTACAAAAAGTGCTGTTTCCATAACCTGTCCTCCCTGATGATCTTAAAGGGCGATTTGTTAGGAAGTAACACCTTTAGTTGTAGCTGCTCATAGTGAACTTTTATAAAATGTCCATTAGGAGAAACTATCTTATCAAATATCCTGTTCCAGGTCCTTAGAGTGGACCTCCTACTCCCACCTCAACCTCCTCACCCATCATATCCCGATCCATTAAGGGTGTGGTGGCATCAGTTACAGGGACACAGGGATAATTAATAATGTAGTAGTCCACTGTCGCCCACCGATCGCGAGAAATGGCAGGAATGTAGCCCCCCCAACTTCAGATGTTTCGGGCTGATCAGGGGGCGGGTCACTTAATTTTGTGATGCCACGGTGGTCGGAGGATAGGAAATAAACCTATATCATATATGGATTATATATGGATTATATAAGGATTATATATGGATTATACATGGATTATCTATGGATTATCTATGGATTATCTATGGATTATATATGGATTATATAGGGAGTATATAGGGATTATGCATGGATTATATAGGGATTATGCATGGATTATATAGGGATTATGCATGGATTATATATGGATTATATATGGATTATATATGGATTATATATGGATTATATATCGATTTTCTATGGATTATATATGGATTATAATTTATATATGGATTATATATGGATGATATATGGATTAGATATGGACTATATATGGATTATATATGGACTATATATGGATTATATATGGATTATATATGGATGATATATGGACTATATAGTTCTCAGAAAAATTAAAAATAAGAAAAGCTTGTTTGCCACTATACAGACAAAGAAACTTATTTATTTTGGCCACATCATTCGTCAGAGTTCAATATACCGTACATTGTTGGAAGGGAAGGTGAATGGCAGCAGAGGGAGAGGGAGACCAAGAACATCATGGTTTACAAATATTTCACAGTGGACAGGCTTGAATTATTCACAGTCTATCAGAACAGCACACAATCGGGACAAGTGGAGAACCATTGCATCCAACCCTCGACTAGAGGAGAAAACTATTGATTGATTGATGTGGACTATATATGGATTATATATGGATTATATATGGATTATATATGTACTATATATGGATTATATATGGATTATATATGGATTATATATGGACTATATATGGATTATATATGGATTACATATGGAGTATATATGGATTATATATGGATTATATATGGATTATATATGGATTGGTCGTAATGTTTACGGTTTATTCACGGCGGGAAAAGAGGGCCTCCTCCCCCCCCCCCCCCCTTGCCGCTAACACCTCACCGCTCCCTCCCCGCCACAATACCCTCCACAGATGGCCGCCACCCTTCACCCTGAGTATCGCTGCCACATCAGAAACTGGACACCGGCAGGGATGCACCTCCCCGCCTCGGCTGCCACCACTCTTTCCCTTATAACCTAGCCACCAATGCTTCCAACCATTCCGCCTCCAGCCACCTCCTGCTCCACGTCTATTCTTTCCACCAACTCACCCTTGCTCTTCTCTTCTCCTTTTCCCCTCTCCTTCTTTCTCCTTCCTTCTGGTGTTCTCTGTGGCAGAGTGGTTACAGTGTCTGACTTTTCTCTAGGTATGACTCCTAATCTGAAGGTCAGTGGTTCGATTCCCCATGCCTCCACCTCTGCCAATTTGGATTTTCACCGCTGTGTATAACTTACAGCGTCATCAAAGGCCAGTTGCTCTCATACCATGTATAAGTGGTATGGGAGGTTAAAAATCCCTTGGGTCGGTAAAAGTGTAGGCTCGGGCTTTCTTTCGACAAACTGTCTAATGGCGAAAACAAGTCTATTCAGACTTATCTATAATAGGCAGTATAAATCTTCAAGAAAACAAGAGAAAAGAAATGCCATTGAGCACTTGCTGTAAATGCCATTCAGGTGGTCACACATTATATTGCCCATGATTCCTGCCATAGTTGAGACACTCAGCAAAAGCAGTCTGGCGATTTATTTTAGTTTTTGGCAAGTTTTGAGCTGTAGGCTATCAGTCTATGCATAATTTAAAATACAGCAATTGCCTATGTATAGATACGTAGGGTAACACTGACGGCAATACTTATACCCATAAGTACATTAACAGCAGATGCCAGTGTGTGGTATCGCAGGTGCGGGTGTGGGAATGGGGAAGAGGAGGAAGGGGAGAAGGGGAGAGGGGGAGAGGGGGAGAGGGGGAGAGGGGGAGAGGGGAGAGGCTGAGACGGTGAGAGGGGAGAGGGAGAGAGGGGGAGAGGGGGAGGGGGAGAGGGGGAGAGGGGGAGAGGGGGAGAGGGGAGAGGCTGAGAGGCGGAGAGGCGGAGACGGTGAGAGGGAGGATGGGGATGCAAGATGGGGTGAGGGGGTTACATATATGGTTATATATGTAATGTATAAGCATTATACAAGTATAATTAATCAGAAGCTTTCACAGCTTATTATATTCTAAGTCATCTACTCTACTGATCTGTTATTAAATTGTTCATTTATTTTGCAACCGGGCAGATTATGTTGCCCCCCTGCCATCAAACGCTGTAACTCTGGCGGTGCGCACTCACTCTGCCCACAATTTATGTGATTTATAAGGCTTATTTATGCAAGTAAAAAAAGCCGCGATAGCGAATATTCCCTATATGATCACCCATATGTCCTGTACTACTTTCTGGGTGACCCCTTTTGTACAGTTGGGACAAGTGGCGCCACCACCCCCAACCCGACCAGTGCACAAATACTGTCACTCGTGCACTGGAATTTATATATATATATATATATATATATACATAGTTTAATATACGCAGGGACAGCTTCATATATATATATATATATATATATATAGTTTGAAGGAAGTGTGGATGATCTGGGTGGCAGTGACACACTGAGCCAACACAACAACAGGTGTAGGGAGGGTCCTGCCCCACCTGGTGGCTGTGCAGGGTACTATCCTGTGAGCCCCCCGGAGCCTCTGGGCGGCAGCACAGTCCAATTCGGTTACATCCGCATATACGTTGTATATACGTGGGTATATATATATATATATATATATATATATAAAGCTGCCCCTGCCTATATTAAACTATGGCAAACAACAACAGCAACAAAACCTCCACAAAAACACTTCACTATCTTGCTAAAGGGTCTTAAATATTAAAATACTCTAGGCCTACCTCATATCCATTAACTTATTGCATCACGTGTATTTTAATTATACTCTAAAATAATTATCCATAACTAGGTGTAACTAACTGTACCATTCGTGGCCTGAAGACCAATTCTAGAGCACTGATAAATGATATATGAATACAAATTCTGTTACCTCCAACAAATTAAACAAACATAGTAAATAGATTCTTCTTACCATTATGAGTAACGTCCTGTCAATTCGGATCAACTTCCAGGCCGTCAGCCCGATGTGTTCCGTCGTTACCCTGTTCAGGAACACCTGCAATCATAGTGACATAGTCGTTGCAGTTTTACATCCAGGCAACATCTAAGGTCATATCAGGATGGGTACCGTCTTGTCACAGTGCACACTCATAACGACGTTATAGTGCTGCCCCACTGGGAGACCAGGCCACCAGCACCATGACCTGATATATCCCACTTAGTCACATTATCCTGACACTGAGCCAAGCAGTCCTTCCCCGATCCTAATAATGCCAAGTGCCTGGATAGGAAGCGACAGGTATACATTTGTATGTCATTGGTTTGATTCGACGAGCATTCAAGCCCAGGGGTTTGAATCCAAGGATCTATCTAAATGGGAGACGGATGCTCATCTCATTCGGTCATTGGTTAATACAGTGACAGATATGTGTGATGTATTATTACACATTATGCGAGTATAAAGGCATGGAATGCAATTGTTTATTTTTATTGTTCCGTCGATTATATGTGAGTTATTTTTTATAAATTTTTTTTTTTCTCATGTACCTTTTGTCAGTGCCGTACCATTGGTCTTCCGACCGTAAACCAGACGGGATGGCCAAATGAGTTAGAGCGTCCGTCTCCCTTGTGGTAGATCGTGGGGTCGTGTGTTCGAATCCTGGTCGAGTCAAACCAATGACTTAAAAATTGATACTTGTCGCTTCCTAGCCAGGCGCTCGGCATTATTAGGATAGGGCAAGGAGGAGTGGAATGAGGAAGACCAATCGCCTGCGACTGAAATTTTCCCTACTTAAACAACTAATTTACATACAAAAAAAAAAAAAATGTTGCAGGCATGCAAGTATTTACACAATTTTTGTTATATGATTTATAAATTAAATTAATGTGGACATAATGCAATGAATAATAAATATGAATTACATCAAACCATTTTACGTTTACATGCAAGACGATTGTTGTTGGTATAGGATTTTCAAGTAAATAAATACCAATCCCTTTAATTTCTTAGTCATCGTGATCAGATACACATTATACATTTTGTATTTCAACTTCTATACATATTCTACAAACATAAAGGCCCTGTCACACAACATCGGATTGGAGGAAACGGAAAGAAACCGAACAAAGTCCATTAATAGTCCGGTTTGTGTCCGTACAAGTTTTGAACATGCACAAAACTTGGAATGGATGCCGCCGGATTGACGTCTATGGTTCTTGTCCGGTTTGAGTTGTTTCGTCCGTTGGCTATCAGTTCATGTCCGTTTCGTGTCTGTTTCATGTCTGTTTCATGTTCGTTCGTCCAGCATCCTTTGACCTGATAACGCACCATTTTGATACATTTTGATACTTATCACACCTGAAGACCAGCGGACTAGACAATTCTGTCCATTGCTCAATCCAGCGAGGTGAGACAGCCCCTTTAACTAACATGTTGACAATAAAAATGGTAGAAACAATGTAACCACGCCCCTTATAGCGAGTGGTAGACAGGAAGTGTGAACACTTATTTGTCTCTCATTTTTGCTTGAGTGCAAGTAAATAAGCAACACAAGGAGTACTTAGATCATCAGCCCATGCTTTTTCTAATCTATTCTTGAATGAATTAATTGACTCCGTATCAATAACATTTTGTGGGAGACTGTTCCATATATTTATGATCCTGTTTGAGAAACTATGTTGCCTTAACTTTGAAATGGCTCTGGGTTTTACTACTTTGAGAGTATGGCCCTGACTGCCTTCTCTTTTATTCAAGGTGAAAAATTTGTTCATATCTATTTGATCAAAACCCTTCATAATTTTAAATACTTTAATTATGTCACTTATTTTCCTTCTGTAGGAAAGGGTAGGAAGTTTCAATTCCCTAAGCCTTTGTTCATAGGGTAGGTCCTTTATAACTGCAACTAATTTCGTTGCACGTCTCTGAAGCTGATAAAACACTTATTCAGAGGAATAAATACATCTACCATAAATCCACAGAAGTGTTTTGGCTTCGAGACGTTGATGCTTTCATTGCACTATAGAGCTTCATGTATTGGACCAAATTAAATGTAATTAACTACATCCCACCCAATGCCTGCGGGGCCTAAAACAGGCTGAAACCCACTGAGGTGAACAAATCAGAAACCCGGGTAACCCTAGCGAAAGACCAGATGGGATGTCCGAATGAGTTGAGTGTCCGTCTCCCGTTTTGCTAGATCATGGGATTCACACCCACGGGTTTCAACCCTAGTCGAGTCAAACCAATGACTTTCAACATTGATACTTGTCACATACTAGCCAGGCGCTTGCCATTATCAGGATAGGGCAAGGACTGGTTGGCTCAGTGTCAGGATAATGTGACTGAGTGGGATATCAGGTAATGGTGCTGGTGGCCTGGTCTTCCAGTGGGGCAGCACTATAAAGTCACCATGAATGTGCACTGTCATAAGTCAATACCCGCACTGATATGACCTTAGATGTTGCCAGGACATAAAGCTCCAACAACAAACCAAGGCAGGCTGAAACCCACTAAGATGACCAAAACAGAAACCAGGGTAAGCCTTAGCTAATCTTGCTTAAGTGGCTTTGTTTACTATACTACTTACTGCCATAAACCTGCTAGGGAGAAGTGGACAAGGGGGGATTCCCCAAGTTTACTACACCACAGCCAACACCTCTGGGTTCCTTTTACAACCCCCTGGAGGACCTGCGCCTGCGCATCACGGGGTCCTGTGGATGGCGGGTTAAAAATGGCGGGCCTCCAGCTTGTGTACTGATATACTTTGGGTTGCTTAACAAATTAAATGAAAAGCGCATTAAGTAAATTGCGTGGAAATCCATTTGTGTACCGTTTGCTTTCACTATCGACCAGACGGGATGGCCGAATGAGTTGAGCGTCCATCTCCAGTTTTGGGAGATCATGGGATTCGAAACAACAGGCTCAAACCCTGATCAAGTCAAACAAAGGACTGAACAATTGATACCTGTTGCTTACTAGCCAGGTGCTCGTCATTATTAGGATAGGGCAAGGACTGGTTGGCTCAGTGTCAGGATAATGTGAGTGAGTGGGATATCAGGTCATGGTGCTGGGAGGCTGCTTAACCAGTGGGGCATCGCTCTAAAGTTGCCATGAGTGCGCACCGTCTCAAGTCAGTACCCATCCTGATATGAGCCTATATGTTGCCAGGATGAAAAACTCCAACAACCATCCAATTCCAGTATGCAATGCTGCTTTATGCAGGATCAATAAAAAGAGACTAGAAACAATTGTCTGGTAAAATTAACCTCTACATCCTATATATCTGCATAACTTTCTATAACGGTCATTTATGAAATGAACTAACTGGCAACAGTTGGGTATGACATGCACCTGTGCTGGGTGCCTGGCCATGCTGGCATACAAGGAAACAAACGAGCTGATTGGGCTGCGAAGAAGAACTGTGATCTTGAACCATGTCTGATCCCTCACTCTGATCTGAAACCACTAATAGCCACCCACATAAAATCCAAATGGCAACATGAGTGGGATGAAAACATTAATAAACTTAAAGAAATTGAACCATCTGTGGCAAAACCACCACAGACTCATGCGGGAAGTCGGCGGGATCAAGTGGTCCTTAACCGCTGCCGTATTGGCCACTCGTGGCTTACACATGCTTTTCTGCTCAAGTGGGAACCTCCCCCTGCATATATTGGGTGTCAGTCCCCGCTGACACTCAAACACATTTCACTAAGTTGCGTTGATTTTTTGGCCCTGCGCCAACAATTCTACACTGCAGACAGTATGCATGACCTTTTCACTAAAGTAAAAGAAGAAAACATTTTAGCCTTTTTCAGGGCAGCTGGACTGTACCACCTCATATAGTTACTAAATAAAGTCTATCAATTATTAATAAAACTTTTCTTTTGCTATGGGAATTTGTTTCCCTTGACCACAAATATATGATTGTGAGCTGTCTAATTTAATGAGTGTCTATTGGCACATACTTGAGTGTCTGCTTTTACATGTAAAAGTGATGGTTTGAACAAAAAACAAACATTTCTCGCCATGAATATGGCCTATGCTGCCGAAACGGCGTAAAGCAACCACCAAGCAATCAATTAAAGCATAACTTTGTCAGACCTTCTCGGCAAAACACCTTATTTGAATGTTGAGTGGCCAGCACACTGATGATCTTGCCGGTCGTGGGAATATAGTTAGGTTCTTTCCAACCACTGCTTTCTTGTTATCTGTGCCCATGCCAGCAATACATTACATAATATAAAATATTATCAAATAATTTTGATTTAATTCGCTACCTTTATTTAAAATGTAATATGTTAATTGGAAATGTTCATTCTTTCTAACCATTGCACATTTTCCTAAATGTTATTTAACAAAATTATTAATAAATTTAGAAAGTTAAAATATCCACAATAGCTGGTTGCTATGGGAACCATTATTATTCTGGCATTGATGGATTTTGTAATCTTTCGGTGGAGTGCACCAACTAATTCACCTAATGACAATGGGGTTAAGGTTTTGTCTGGCCCCCAAAATAGGATAGGACTATGAGGTGATAAGCATGCATGTATTGTAGCTGGCATAGTGTGGCTGATAATTGCGTTGTCATAGCATCACAGCGATTGCTGATTTAGCACGAGGACACACGCGAATCAGAGCAACGCTTTCCCGGTAGCCTGTAATCTCTTCATGCATTTATATATTTATTTTGTGTTCTTCTTTTTTATTCCAGCAACGAGGCACTGGCTTTCCAGCCTTACCAGTTAGTGTGTATATGAACTATTTGCGGATGAGGCGATGCGATGGTATGAGCAATATGGACAATAGCGGCTAAAGGCCCTGTCACACATCACCGGATGTGGGGAAACGAAAGAAACCAAACAAAGTCCGTTTTGCTTCTGTACAAGTTTTGAACATGCACAAAACTAGGAATGGATCCCGCCGGATTGATGTCTATGGTTCTTGACCGGTTTGAGTTTGTTTTGTCCGTTGGCTATCCAGTCATGTCCGTTTCATGTTTGTTTCATGTCCTTTTCATGTCCGTGTCATGTCCATTCGCCCAGTGGCCATTGACCGATAGCACAACATTTTGACACATTTGAATACATTTTGATACTTAACATGCCCAAACTCCACCGGACTAGACAATTCTGTTGGTTGCTCACTCGGGCGAGGTGTGACAGCTGTTTAACTGTCAGGCTTTATAAATATTATGGGGATCTTATTTTGTACATGTATACTGGAGGATAGTCAATTTACTTTGCAATATTTAATAGATTTGAAATGAAAACTGAGGCAATTTAATAGAACCTGTTACTGTAGAATCCTATGCTGTCAGAGTTTTGGTGTTTTTTCCAAAACTAATTTTGCATGTTTGCGCTTCAAATATCTCAAAAGTTAGCAATTTAATATAAAACTTAATTCAAGCTAAAGTTAGGTTGATTACAGCCGTCAGCCTAATATATTTATCTAATTAAATGACAGAAATTCGAAACCATCGGACTGTGCCACTTTAATCTAGATGTATCTAGTTCTGGGATTGCCTAGACCTAACTGCAAAGGATACCCATTTTCTTGCTTCAGCGGCTTGCAGGCAATGATTGGTGGACCTGAGTCATTCTCTGTTCTCGCTATAAACCACCGTAAACGGGTTAAATATGCGGACGGGCACTCATTTGCTGTCAATGCCGAAGACATAGTGGACACCAAAGCACACACCCCTTCCCAGTTACCGGACGTGGTGGTCAAATCGGTAGAGCGCAAGCTTCCGGTCCTGAAGGTCAGGAGTTGGAATCCTAACTAAGTAAAAACCAATTACTTATAAAATTGATAATTGTTACTACCTAGCCTGATGCTCAGCATAAAGAGGATGGGACAAGGACTGGTTAGTACAGTATCAGGATAATGTGACTGAGTGGGATATCGGGTCATGGTACCGGTGTCCTGGTCTCCCAATGGGGCAGCACCATGAAGTCACCATGAGTGTGCACTGTTCCAAGTCGGTACACGTCCTGATATGACCTTAGATGTTGCTAGGACATAGAAGAACAAACAACAAAGCAAACTTCCTTGTTCTTCAGCCGATGCCAACACTCACCCTCACCCACTCTCATTAGCTGAGCGTCAACCTCTACAGCCAATCACACGTCACCTCATCTACCACTCTTCCTTCCAGTCTCATGAGTCGTGGCCACACCTCTTTTCTAACCACCCATCCTCCACACCTTTTTTTTCTCTTCTTTTTTTTAATGAATATATTTACCCTGCTCATAACAGATATAAGTGTATTAAAACTGTTGTTTTCACCGCTGGGCAGCGCTAGTCCAATTTTATTCAAATCTTTTGAATGTTGTTCTTAGTAATAATTTAGGTTTTCTTGCTTCTTGGTTATGGCTTGTAACTCCATTTCATATAGCAGAAACAAACACCGAAATGAAAAACAAAAAAAACAAAAAAGAAACCAGATTAATTGCAGCGTATGGATATTTTACCATGGACTGGCTACAGCAAACATACCTCCCGACACAATTTGGACTATTCATATTATTTACTTGTGACCATTCGATCATTGTATGTTTCTTGGTTTCTTGAAGATTTATACTGCCTATCATGGATAAGTCTGAATAGACTTGTTTTCACCATTAGACAGTTTATCGATAGAAAGCCTGAGCCTACACTTTTACTAACACAAGGGAGTTTTAACCTCCCACACCACATAGACATGGTATGAATGCAACTGCCCTTTGATGACGCTGTAAGTTATACACATCGGTGGAAATCCAAATTGGCAGAGGTGCGGGGCATGGGGAATCGAACCACCAACCTTCAGATTAGGAGTCCAGCCTAAAAAAAAGTCAGACACTCTGAACACTCTACCACAGAGAACACCGCAATGTTCTTGCGTATTGTATGTCATAGGCAGGGTTGATGACCAACAAAACAGATATTCCAAAATAAAGATAAATTCTCAACTTAAAAAAAAAAAAAGCACAGATGTGAATTTGTTCCTACATATCCAAATTGGATGCCAATGTACATATTAAGGCTTCATCATCATCATCATGCTGTCGGTCGCGATGCGACAAAGACTGCTTTCATTACTTGACTGCCGCTCTCCATTTAGCTCTCTGCTGTGAGAGTTACGTCCATGAGTCGGTCTTATGTCTCTCAGCTTCAGGTTTCTCTTGATGGTTCATTTCATGAAATCTGCCTGCAAAAGTGTTGAAATGCTGCTGGCTTTTGCAAGTTACCAGCGGCACTCTCTCCGGGAGAAAATAGAGGTTTCACACTGGCAAGAACATGTCAAGATAGGCGCAAACTATTTGTCCCTGCAGTGGCTGGTGGGAGATGTTGGGAGTTCCATACATCAACCGCCCTTAATGCTGCCACAGTGACATGGTTTTCTGTTTAGGGTTTGCTCCCTTAGCCTTCAGTTCTGTCAAGAACCTGTACCACAAGGCAGTGGTTTACAACTCTTCAGGGCAGGGGCGTTAAACTCCCTGAGGTATTGCTATACCTGCAATACCGGCATACCTATTAAGCCTTAGTTGCTGCATATAAGGGTATGCTAAGTCAATTGAATATATAATCCGTTACCACTGAAGTGTATGACGTCAGCATTTCGACATGAATACCCTAATTAATTTGGCATATTTTCACTTCAAATGTGCACTCTTTAAAATGAAAGTTATTTAAAAATGAAGTAACCTGATACCGATTAACCAAATATGATTAGCTAATGAACAACATAAATAGCAAATAAGTAAAACAATATATTTTAAAAAAGAGGCCAAAAAGAGGACAAATCATCGGACTATGTAGCTTTAAATGTAATGTAAATGAAAACTAAATGGACCTGACCTGGACGGATATTCCCTCCTGTGTCGTGCACGCCCGGAGGTCCACGTCGTGAATAATCGCCTTGGGCACCTTCCCCTGCAGACAAAAAGACAGACAGTCAGTAGGTAGTGGTTAGTGAACATGATGAGACATAGGCAATGCTAGCACATGATGAGACATAGGCAATGCCGGCAGGTGGCTTACAAGTAGGCCTACTACTACACGGACCGGTTAAAACTGCATAGTCTGATGAAATATCAAATTTTCAAAACCAAACAAATTATCTAGATTTGATTTTACATATCTAACTTAGATATTGATGCACTTATTAAGCATTTGTTTCTGTGTAGAAGTCAATACTGAGTCAATTTAACTGAACCTGTTACTGCAGAAGTCTATGGTGTCAGAGTTTTCGCAAGCTTGCCAAAACTAATTTTCCATGTTTGCACTCAGCATATCGCAAAAGTTTACCATTTAAAATAAAAGTAACTTTGAACTACTGTAAAGTAGATACTAGTGATCGATCTAATATATTTATCTCAGAAAAAAGACAGAAATTCAAAACCATCGGACTATGCAACTTTAAGTCTGGTTTGTTTGGGTTTTACGTCCTAGCAACATCTATGGTCATATCATGTTGGGTACCGACTTTTGACAGTGTGCGCTGACATGGTGCTTTTATAGTGCTGCCTAACTGGGAGATCAGGCCGCCAGCACCATGACCTAATATCCCACACAAGTCACATTAGCCCGATACTGAGCTAAACCAGTCCTTGCCCAGTCCTAGTAATGCCGAGTGCCAGGCTAGGTATAGTGACAAGTATTAACTTTGTAAGTCATTGGTTTGACTCAACCGGGAATCAAATTGCCAACCGTCCGGACAAGAAGCCTGCGCTCTACCGATATTTATACTTGGTCACGCCAAGTATAAATATTGTAAGGCATTGTCTTAAATTTGATGCGAGATTCGAACTTCCGACTTTCCACGTGGGAGGCCTGCATGCGTTATACCGATTCGTCTACTGGGTCCAGTTTAAAAAAAAGACAATCTGAAAGTGAAAACAGAACCGAAACCGAAACCGAAACCAAGCGTGTGGTATTGACCAATTTCATATGACGTCAGCAGATGTATTTAGGTCAGTGCGTGCACTGCTTGACAGCAGGACAACATCCGGTCACACTGCAAACTCAATGGCTATGAGCAATCTTCATAGAGAAAAGGTGAAATATCTCTAAAAGCACACCACCTAGCCACAAACCGATTGGAAGACATATAGAAAGCATATTAAAAGAAGAGATTATATTAAATTTATAAGGTTATGGGTCTGCATTTCTATTAATTTTGAATAAAATCGACATGTTGCACTGCACGTATTGGAAAACTCAATGCATTGTCAATGGCTGTGAGCAATCTTCATACAGAAAAAGTTAAATATCTCTAAAACCACACCACCTAGAAACAAACTGATTGGAATACACATAGAAAGCATGTTTACCAAAAAGATTATATTAAATTAATGAGGTTAGGGTTCTGGATTTTTATTAATTTTGAATAAAACTTATGTTTTGCACTGCGCGTACCGGCAAAGTAAATGCATTGTCAATGGCAGTGAGCAATCTTCATACAGAAAAAGTGAAATATCTCTAAAACCACACCACCTAGGAACAAACTGCTTGGAACACATATAGAAAACATATTCAACGAATAGATTATCTTAAATTTATATCGTTAGGGTTCTGGATTTCTATTAATTTTGAATAAAATAAATGTTTTGCACTGTCCATACTGGCAAACTCAGTGGCAGTGTGCATTCGTTCTGCAGCCAAGCTGCATGCACATACACAATGTTTACAAGCATTGAAAGGGGTCTATACTCACTGCGGCACACAGCGACGCCCCAGCGACAGTTACGCTGACGACGTGCGTGAGGGCGATAATGAAGAAAGCTACACTGGCTGTCAGCGCCAGCACGTCCTGGGCAAACAGTTCCTCGTTGCGGATCATGACAAAGATGAAGGCACAGATTGTGGGCACGTCAAAGAGGAACGTCAGCAGGTTGAACAGCGAGAACATGTCATCCAGCGCGTCCGAAACTTTGCACAGCAGCAGGTGCCGCTGCCGGTGTCCCTCAATGTCCCCAAGCCGGCCGCAGTAGGGGCCACCACCTCCGCTCCTGGTGGTGGCAGCACCGCGATGATGCTGCTGCTGATACTGGTGCTGCTGCTGTAGTGGTATGTGGCAATGCTCCTGTTCCAGGTGGAGCCCCCTGGTGTCGGGAGCGTGTGCAACGGTCGCCCGGAAGTCGGAGGCCAGCTCCTGGAACTCCTTCTTGAGGAGAACGCAGAGGATGACGAGGACGATGTTGGGCTGGATCCAGCAGAAGGCGATGTAGTGATGGAACGTGAAGTAGACGGCCGCCGCCCACACGGGCACGACGCCACCTGGCGGCAGCCGCAGTGGCACCAGGAAGACGGCCGTCAGCGCCGGCAGCTTGAGGCTGAGCAGCGCCACGCCGACTACGGCAAAGGACAGCATGAGCACGTTGACGGACATGGCGACGCGACAGGCGAAGCCACGCATCTTTTCGACGGGAACGCCGCCATAGCGCCGCTTGTAGTCGGCCCACAGCGCCACGAAGCGGCCCAGGTTCCGGTAGCTGACTAGCACGAAGACGGTTAGGCTGAAGGCGCACTGCACGTTCCAGATGTGGATGACTATCTTGGTGAACAGCTGCTGTGTCCCCGTCACCGGCCCCGGCCCTGATCCCGGCCCCGACCCCCCCGGCCCAAGTCCAGGTCCAGTCCCGGCGCCGGAGGCCGCAGCACCGGAGTAGTAGTAGTCCCCGTGCGCATGCGCGTAGACGGCGAAGTAGCGCAGCGCGTTGAACCAGAGCAGGGTCACGACGCATGCGCAGTGCAGCGTGCAGAACTGCACCGCGCGTCCGTCGCGCTCGCGCAGCACCAGGCCGTAGCACTTGAGGCTGACGAGCAGCGGCGCGACGACCTGCGCGACTGGGGGCATCGGCTCGCCGCCCCCGCCCCCACTCCCGCCGCCGCCCTCACCCCCGCCACCTCCCCCCTCGCCGCAGCCACCCGAGAGTCCGCCGCTTCCGCCATCTTCCAACGGGTCAGCGTCGAGATCAAGCGCCGCCGTTCCAAGGCCCATCCCACCGGGCCCACCGGCTGCCATCTGCGACAGGTTCTCCGGCTGCTGCTGGTGCTGTTGGTGCATCTGCTGCTGGTGCAGCTGCTGCAGCTGCTGCTGCTCGTGGTAGTACATCTGCTCGTGCAACTGCTGTTCCTGGCCGTAGTCCAGTGTCAGATGATCCCCGGGCAGCGGCGAGTGGCCGAGCAGCGGGGCGCCCTGCGGCGGAAGAGGTGTGGTCGCCGGGATGGCGCCGCCCCCGCAGCCACCTCCGCCGCCCGTCTGCAAGCGTTGCACCACCTTCCCGTTCACGTTGACATATGTGTGGCGCATCGTCATCTTCATTGAGATCGCGTCGCACACGCTGCTTCTTAAAGTCTGCCACGCACACTCATAGCGCAGCAGTGGTTGTTTTTGCTGAAGGTGATGATGCCGAAGAAGATGCTGCTGACGATGCTGATGCCGAAGATGCTGATGCCGAAGAAGGTGCTGCTGATGCCAAAGATGCTGATGGCGAAGAATATGATGCTGACGATGCTGATGACGAAGATGAATCCGAAGAAGATGCTGCTAGCGATGCTGATGACGAAGATGATGATACTGAAGAAGATGTCAATGGCGATCCTGATACCCGTTATAAGTATAATTGTCTCATCAATGCTTAAAACGTTGAAGATGCTGTTGGCGATGTTGATGCCTGTGATATTGACACAGCTTCTATCAAGATGGTGCAATGAAGAGGGCACATGGCGCCTAGGCTCGAATATCTCTTGAGTCACTCACCAGAGGGAGCACCTCAGACTGCTTTAATAACAGATTGATAGGCGTTATATAATCTCTCACTAGGCAAGCCTAACTTAGCACTTCGGACACAGAGTGTGTGAAGTAGCAGCACTTACATTAGATAAAAGATTCACCCGGTACTTGTAGTACACGGGTGAACGACAATGTAGTGTAAATACGGGCGAAAATAGCTTTAGTATGGAACAGGAATTAGAAACTGTGGTTCCATGATCAGATGGCTACACATAGTGGCAAAGATTTGGTGAAATGGGAGAGAATGCAAAAAGACAAGATGGCGGCCATAGAACGCCATCGATTTCAATTTTAAATCGAATTAAACTAGCTCTTTTATTATACTTTTCAACTCAAAGATAGCGGGTAAATATGAAGACATCTACAAAGAATAGATGTTGCTTCTTAGATTGTGAAATTAGGCTCTCATTTCATTAACCCGCTTTTTCGACCATTTCTTATATAGGGTTGGTATTCACCCATGTACTGTGAGTACCAGGTGAATCCTTTATCTACACTTACATGTACTCATTGGACTCCTTCCCCAGTCAAGCGGAACTGGCCTGATACTGGGTAGTAAGTAGTACCAGCACGACTGGTGCTACTGTTATCATTAACAGTAGAGGTAGTACTTGTATCACGAGATCTACTGTTAATGTTATTACCAACTACTTTTAGTACTATGATTACTGCTAGTATTGGTAATACTGTTATTATCGGTAGCACAAATTTTACTAGTAGTACTTAGAAGTAGCAGTTCTAATAGTGTTATCAGTTCTCGTGGTTCTAGGAGTACTAGTAATATTTTGATGGTCTGTTTGTTTGTCCGGGTTTTACGACCTAGCAACAATAGTCCTTATAAGTAGCATTTCAAGTAGTATTAGTTCTAGTAGTATTACTTGTAATACTACGACTGAGTAGGATATTCTCTCATGGTACCAGTGGAATGACACCTCAGTTGGGGTGGGGGGCAACACCCGTTAGCCCAGTTTCCAGATAATGGTTACTCAGTGGGATATCTGATTATGGTGCCGGGGCGAGGGTGGAGTATCCCAGGGAGGTAGCACTCTAAAGTCTCCATGAGTGTGCACCGTCACAGACCCAGCACCTTTCCCGTTTCAAACTCAGATGTTTCTAGGAGGTAAAACTCCAATCACTCGCTAAAGTAGCAATGTATGTAGAATGTCACTACAATAGGGGGTATTATTTTAATGGGCATGCGCAGTGTGTGCGTTAGTTGCTTTCCCAGCTTCCGGTGACCTTGACCTCGGAACCAGTGTCGGTTATGCTGAGAATCAGTCAAACAAACCGGAAATGACCGGAAATGTCTTGAGCTGCTCGCACAAATGCGGGGTCTGTGTGAAGAGTGAGCAGCATACTGGAGCAAGCCCTCATACAGGCATGTGCTGGTCAGGATCGGCGATGCCTGACATTGACCCTGCATCTACTTGCAGCGACAGCGACTTGCGGATATTTCCTCTCTGGAAAATAAAAAGAAGCTGTCATGAATATCAACATTATCTGAAAACAAATCTAACACCCCTCCTAAGACAAATATAACGACCAAAAAAAGACACTACTAAAGAAAGTAAAACACCAAAGTATTATCTCCACCCTGCAACACCTGACCAATCTAATAATGGATATATACTAACCACAAAGATACAATTGACCAAGACAATTCAAATGTATGTCACAAATGTTATTTACATAATTCCAAAGCCTTTTCTACAGAGCCTGCTGTACGATGAAGTGCTTCCCACAACATTAGTCCTTGCTACTGCCACCAGAGTGCAGATGGGTGGTGGAAATCCTCGATAAGAATATGTGTCCACAGAGCCTGCTGCACCGTGAGATGCTACCCACAAGATTAGTTCTTCTCACTGCCGATAGAGGAAAGGTAGACAATGGAAACATTATACTGCCAAGTTGCTCATTGTTCAGCTCCCTCTGTGATTGTCGTAAATAAAATGAGCGTCATTTTGCTAATTCAAACTCCAAAAACTCTGAGGTGCAAAACATGGACAGGTGTATTAAAGATTGACCGTTCCAGTGGGTCTGCAGGTGATAACGACCAGGCACAGCTGGCATACACAGTGATACAAGTGTCAAAGCCTATGACTAGTGGCTCCGGTGTTGCGGAATCTGGAACTACACGCGGCATGTCATAGAGCCTAGATAAATGGTATATAACAATAGAACCAACTGAAGAGAGTTAGTGTCCTTGTCTATATTCCAATAATATATGTTTGTTGTTATTTTACATCCTAGCAACATCTAAGGTCATATGAGGATGGGTACTGACTTGTGACAGTGCACCCCCATGCCAACTTTATTGTGCTGCCCCACTGCGAGACCAGGATGCCAGCACCATGACCTGATATCCCACTCAATCACATTATCCTGACCCAGCCAACCAGTCCTTGCCCTATCCTATTAATTTCGAGTGCCTGGCTAGGAAGTGACAAGTATAAATATTTAAGTCATTGGTTTGACTTGACCAGGGTTCGAACCCATAAACCCATGGGTTCAGATCCCCGGATCTCCGAAAACAGGAGACGGATGCTCAGTTCATTCGGCCATCCCATCTAATCCCCATAACAGATTATAGAGCACATATATATATACTATATGTAATATATATATATATATATATATACACATACATACAGAATAACCCCTCCGGAGTAGGGTTGAGGTGTGGAGGGAAGGATAAAAGGTGTAGCTTGAGTGTAGGTGTAGCCGTAGGAAGAGATCCGTATAGGTAGTCCGTAGGAAAACCGTAGAACACAGGTAGCAAGTACACTGTGTCCTAAAAGTAAAGTTTTGAAAGGCAGTGTGGACGCTCTGGGTGGTCGTGACACACTGATGCGCCCAACAAGAACAGGTGTAGGGAGGTCCCGGACACACCTGGTGGGTGTGCAGGGTACTATCCTGTGAGCCCCCCAGTGAGTCAGCAAGTGGAGGAGAAAAGTTGGATTGTGAGGGAGTAGGTGAGACCATAGTGTGGCTGGAACGAGGAGGTGGAGAGAAAGAGACAGAGAAAGAGATGTAGAGAGACTGGGAGATAGAGTCCCCCCTCCCCACGCCCCACATACAAGACGTTCAGCTAGGTGGCGCTGCAGTAGGACCGCTTTATTTAGTTGATATCCATTTCAGCCACATAACACTGAGCCCCGCATGTGAACCCGGCAACTTATTGAGACAAACAAAAATGGGGGCACATCAAATTCGGTGGTCAGTTTCGCTTTATAAATTACAAAAAAATCCAGATCATTTTATTCAAAAGTTGTTATTTGCATGAACTATCTCCATCTCGGGTTAGTAGCGCATGTGCGTTGGACTTCCAGGAAAGTTTGTTTTATTTAACGATGCCTCTAGAGCACATTGAGTTTTATCATCTGGCTATTGGACCTCAAACATATGGTCATTCTGACATATTTTTTGGAGGAAACCCGCAGCTGCCACATAGGCTACGATTTCCAATAAGCAGCAAGGGGTCTTTCATATGCACTTTCCCACAGACAGGACAGCACACACCACAGCCTTTGATGTAACAGTTGTGGACCACTGATTCGATGGACTTTCATGGTTTGTGGAAAATCGACAACTGAACATACTTATTGGTTCAGAGAACAATAGGGATTCAAGCTGCATTTGCCAGTGAGTATGCCCCGTGCGATGATACGTGCAATGTTATTCCTTGCCACTGTTGGTTGTGGAAGTCGTCTATAAAACAGGTTATCCTACATGCTGCTACAACAAGACATTTGTTCTTGCCAAGACGGGATGGCCGAATGAGTTAGAGCATCCGTCTCCCGTGTTGCTAGATCATTGGATTGTGGGTTCGAATCCTGGTCGAGTCAAACCAATGACGTAAAAATTGATACTTGTTGCTTCCAAGCCAGGCACTCGGCATTATTAGGATAGGGCAAGGACCAGTGGAATGAGGAAGACCAATCGCCCGCGACTGATATTTCCCTTACTTAAACAAATAATGTACCAACAAAAATAGCGGACAGATTGAAAGTGGAAATCGCCTATGAGACATTTTTCACAGAGCGTGCCTGCTGATAGCCACAACATTTGTTCTTGCCATCAGAGGGCAGTGGAAATCGTTTAAAATACCTTTTCCACATATCCTGGTGTGCAGTGAGCTATTGCCCACACACTTTGTTCTTGCCATTAGAGGAATGGGTGGCAGTGTAAATCGTATATACCTTTTCCACCAAGCATGCTGCACAGTAAGCTGCTACTCACAACATTTGTTCTCGCCATTGCCATCGCAGGATATGTTTCTGGTGGTGGAAATCTTGTAAACTATCTTTTTAGCAGAGGGACCGGACGTGGTGGCAAAATCCGTAGAGCGCATGTTTCCCCGTGTGGAAGGTCGGGAGTTCGAACACCAGCCGAGTCAAACCAATGACTTATCACTACCTAGCCTGGTGCTTGGTTTTAATTGGATACGACAAGGACTGGTTGGCTCAGTGTCAGGATGATGTGACTGTGTGGGACATCGAGTCATGGTGCTTGCAGCACAGTCTCCCAGTGGGGCAGCACTATAAAGTTGCAATGACTGTGTACTGTCACAAATCGGTACCTGTCCTTTTGTCTTAGATGTTGCCAGTATGTAAAACTCCAACAACCAACCGACCCAAGATGTGTGTAGCAGTTTCTAAATCTATTGACCTGAAATTGGGTAATATGTTTGATTTAGTAGTTCCTGTTACACACACCAGGGGCCAAATGTATGAACAACTTTTTATCAGCTCCAGTTTTAAGGGCGGCCGTCGTGTTAGCTGAGGTCAGTGTTGGAATATGTGTCACGGGAAATGTATGTGGCCAAAGCGCGGCTTGGTTAGCTAACCGATGTGCTATTTATAGATTTGGGAAATCCCTCTGAGCCTATTGCTTTAATTTGACCAAAATCCGGTAGCGGCGCTAATATCGTTTCGATTTTAGGGTTAATTTGATGAAATTTCACTTATTGCAAATGTAATTCTGTTAAATATGATAGCATCGAATAGATTTGGCTGTAATATATCGCTGCCGATGCGGCGGTTGCCTTCTCCACACACCGGGCATCAGCAAGCCTTGTTACTGGTGAGCCTGTTTCCGGCAAGCGGCGGCGGCGGTGGCGATTTGTTTAGTTTACATTCGTCGATTCGACAATATGTATATCCCCGCCGCTTCGATTTTAGGGTTAATTTAATCAAATTTCGCTTTTTGAGTATGTAATTCTGTTAAATATGATAGCATTCAATAGATTTGGGTCCTAACACCGACTGTAAACTTGATATTTCTTGGGGTTAGTGTAGGCGACGTTAAGTTTGTGGGGTTTGCCTAACCCGGCCACATACATTGCGACTTTTTGCCACTAACCCGGAGATCCCTGCTAACCGCAGGTTTGGAGCGCTAACCCTGCTTCATACATTTGGCCCCTGGGGAGGTGGATGGAGGTGAGAGGGAAGCATCATCCCCTAACAATCTCCAAATTGCCAGCAACTCACATTTGAAAGAGCTGCATTGGCCGATGAAAGCCTCACATTTGCAAACCCTAAGTCCTTAACTAGATTTGATCCTACAGATTAAAGCTGCATAATCCGATGAAAACCTCAGATTTTCAAAACCAAAAGAATTATCTCGATTTGATTCTACATATCTAACTTAGACAATGGTGTATTTATTAAACATTTGGCGCTACATAGAAGGGAAGATCGAGTCAATTTAATAGAACTTCTTACTGTAGAAGTCTATGGTGTCAGAGTTTGCCGTGCTTGCCAAAATTAATTTGATATGCTTACACTTCAAATATCTCAAAAGTTAGCCATTAAAAATAAACGTTACTTAAAATTAAAGTAAGGTACATTATAACGATCAACCTAACATATTTATATCAGAAACTCAAAACCATCAGACTATGCAACTTTTAACTTTGAGACTGGGTACACTAGTCTTATTAAGCATTTGTTGCTGCATCAAAACTAAATCTTATATAGCGTCGCACGGAACATGCTCTCTGGCAAAATGCAGCCTGATCAGTTGGCGATTTTCCACTGATCCTGAAAGTACAAATAAATGCTGTTATTTCTGTAGCATATGGTGTTAGAATTTTGACGTGCTTGGCAAAATTAATTTAGAATTGTTGTTCACTTCAAATATCTACCAAGGTTAACAATTCAAAATGAACGTTGCTTCAAATTAAAGGAACATAAATACATAATGATCAATCTACTGTATTTACTTTTCAATATGGCGCAAGATTAAAACTACTGCACTATGCAACTTTAAGCCATGTACTTCCAAAATTGTCCCCAACTAAACATGCCCTTGAGCCACCATGGCCATTTGCATCCTACCTCAATGCACCTTCAGCTTTGCTTACTATTTCTTCAGAATTTTATAGCGACATTTTGGATCCCAGGATTTATATGACGCAAAATGTTTAGTATGCAATCTTGCCCTCCTGACAAAGGAGGAATCATTACTATGCAGTGCAAACAGAATTTAAAAAAAAATCTGTTTGTGACGGTGTATTTATGCTGCCCATAACAGTTAAAGTAGCATAGTCTGATGGTTTTGAGTTTAAGAAATTTTCTGAGATAAATACATTAGGTTGATCGTTATAATGTACCTTACTTTAGCTTGAAGTAACTTTTATTTTAAGTGGCTAACTTTTGAGATATTCGAAGTGCAACCATGCAAAATTAATTTTTGCAAGCTTGCCAAAACTCTGACACCATAGGATTCTGCAGTAACATGATCTATTCAATTGCCTCACTATTCCCTTCGGTGTGGCAACAAATGCTTAATAAGTACATGAGTATCTAAGCTAGATATGTTGAATCAAATTTAGATCATTGTTTTGGTTTAGACAATTTGATGATTTCATCGGACTATGCAGCTTTAAGTCTAATTGTAAAATATTCCGATATTCTTGAGTTAAAATAGAAATTCTCGGCGAGTGTACGGCGAGCTTTAGCTCATTGTCGGTAAGAGTGTGTCGCTCTAACTCATTCGACCATCCCGTTTGGTTATATATATATATATATAACCAAACGGAATGGCCGAATGAGTTAGAGCGTCAGTCTCCCGTGTTGGTAGACCATGGGATCGTGGGCTCGGCATTATAGGACTGGTTGGCTCAGTGTCAGAATAATGTGACTGAGTCGGGTATCAGGTCATGGTGCTGCCGGCCTGGTCTCCCAGTGGGGCAGCACTATAAAGTCACCATGAGTGCGCACTGTCACAAGTCGGTACCCGTCATGATGACCTTAGATGTTGCTAGGACGTAAAACAACAAACAAATATATATATATATTTTTATATATATATATATATGATGTTGGTTGGTCATTGAAGTTTGATGTCCTGGGAATATCTAAAGGGGCTGTCACACTACGATGTATAGTGTTAGCGTATGCCGACTATGCGATTTTTGACCAACACGTCGGCATACGGCGTCATAGGTTATGTATACGTTGAGCATACATCGAGTATGCTCAGGGTACAGCGGCATAGTTTGGCATAGGTCAGCATACGTCGAGCCACTAAAAATATTTTGTGCATGTTCAAAATTGTCAACATATGTCATCGTATGGCTCATACGTTTCTCATACACTCGGCGTATGTCAGCGTATGTTATGCACACATTACTTCGAACGTATGCCTGCCATATCTCCAGTGTACTTAACGTATATGCCATACTTCTAGCGATGGAGTAACATACATAATTTTGGTAAGCGTACCATGAGCGTATGCGATAGGTCAGAGATACGTTCTTCATACGCTACGTACATTGTGTGTATGTTGTGTGTATGCTCATTTTTATCCCCCGCCCCTTCAAAGTTTGACGAATGCCAAATTGTCATACGTTGGGCACACGCTAATGCCATACGTTGTAGTGTGACAGGGCCTTAAGGTAATATTACGACGGGTATTGACTTGTGACAGTGCACACTCATAGCGAGTCTATAGTGGTACATCACTACGAGACCAATCCACCAGCACCATGGCCGCTTGCTTCTCTCTTGTTGTTTCCCATTGTGTGTATGTTGTGTGTATGCTCATTTTTATCCCCCGCCCCTTCAAAGTTTGACGAATGCCAAATTGTCATACGTTGGGCACATGCTAATGCCATACGTTGTAGTGTGACAGGGCCTTAAGGTAATATTACGACGGGTATTGACTTGTGACAGTACACACTCATAGCGAGTCTATAGTGGTACATCACTACGAGACCAATCCACCAGCACCATGGCCGCTTGCTTCTCTCTTGTTGTTTCCGCGTGCGCCCGTGCGCACTTGCTTCTCTTCTTGTTTCCGTTTGCGCGCTTGCTTCTCTTCTTGTTTCCCTGTGTGCGCTTGCTTCTCTTCTTGTTTCCGCATGCGTGCTTGCTTCTCTTGGTGTTTCTGTGTGTGCGCATGGGCTTGCTTCTCTTGCTGTTTCCGCGTGCGCGCTTGCTTCTCTTGCTGTTTCCGCATGCACCCGTGGGCGCATGCGCGCTTGCTTCTCTTGCACACTCGCTTCTCTTGCGTGCTGTTTCCGCGAGTGTGCACACTCGCTTCTCTTGCTGTTTGTTTCTCCTCCTACTGCTGCAACCCTCGTTGGCATGGTTATCTGTGCGCGTAGGTGTCACCGCACCCACTCGCCACACCTCGGTGCATGATGGAATACCCCAGCGGACCAGGTGACAGGTGACAGGAAGGGCTCCCACCAGATTCCAGACACTTCTCTCCCTCCTTCTCTCTCTCCCTCTCTCCCTCCAATATTCAATGCGCTGCATAGTGGTACACAACACTGAAAGTACCTATCACTTACTGTCAAAACCGCAGGCCTCGTTTTTTCCACTTTGCTCATTTGTTTTTGTTTGTTGATGCTATGTTTATACTGTCCATAGCATGTAAGCTTGAATGCTCGGGCCTGTTTTCAATGCTGGCCCGTTGTAGTAGTGGTTTAATATTATCACACAGTAGGAGGTGATAAGATATTTTACTTTCTCACAAAGTAGCAGGTACATGGTGATTAGTTAGTATCAGGTGTTCTGATAAGTATATTGTTTTTATTTTCCGATCACCCTTGTAGTGGGTGTGAATAGTATATGAAGTATATTAGTTTTTTTTAGTTTTTAGTTTTTGTTTTACTACTACGTATGAAATAGCCTACTCTACATTTATAGACTTGTACACAGTTTGTAGCTGTTCGTTATCTACTGAGGGTGGTCCAGATTACCCCCTTGGGGCAGCCCAGTTTGTGGGCCGTGACCTATTACATGCCCATCTGGGATTCTGGCTCTAGGGTGTCATCAGCGTCCTCCCTTTTTTACACAGATATTTATTCTATGTCTTTAGATCAGGGATTTGTCTTTATTTTACTGATTGGGCGTTCCCAGCATTAGCAGCCATTTCTAATGTGCTCCTTTCATGGGTATTTTTGCATCTCCTTGTTTGTTTTATTAGTGGTGCATTGTTTATTTGTGTATTTCTGGTTGGCTGCTTTTGGTATTTCCTATCATGACTGTACCCAAATGCGAGTGCTGGTTGGTTGCTTTTGGTATTTCCTATCACGACTGTACCCAAATGCGAGTTTTTTGAAGTCTACTAGTCTTCTATTTCTTTTTAAAGCAATTTTGCTTTGGTTTGCTTGTGCAGGTCATAGGTGAGGTGCATTGTCCACCCTGAGACATTTTTAATGCTTTATTTTGTAGGATTTGCAGCTTGTTGAGCAGTTCTTGCTTTGCTCCCATATATATTGTGTCTCCATAGACAAAGTATGGGAGTACCATTCCTTTGGAGACCTTTATTGACATTTCTTGTGTCATGAATTTTCTTAATTTGGCAAATAACCAGAATTTGTGATTTATTTTTTTGTATGATTTTTGTCACACATAGGTTGTAGTTTAGTTGGCTCTCCAGCTCTAGGACTAAGTATCTGTAGCGCTTTACCTACCAGCACCTGGTTTCCTAGTTTGCACTGGGCGTTACTTTCTGGTAGTGGTCTATGTGAGAAGAGGACTGTGTTGGATTTGCTGGCATTTATGGTTATTTTATTAGATTTGCGCCAGTCATCCAGTTTCTGTAGTAGTTTATTTAGTTTATTTGTTACCTCTTCCTCAGTGTTGCGCTCAGCATATATGACAGTATCATCTGCATATAGCTGGAGGCATTCATTGTCTAGCCACTTCTCTAGGTCATTTATGTATATTATGAAGAGTAGTGGTCCTAGGACTGACCCTTATGGGACTCCACATGTAATTGGTTTGCATTCTGATATGCTGTTTACTACTTTGTTTGTTGTTGTTCCCTATTTCTCAGGTAGCATTCGATCCAGTTTGTTGTGGCTGTTTTTATACCTAATTGGTGGGGTTTTTGAAGTAGTATCTTGTGATCTACTGTTTCAAAAGCCTTGCTGAAGTCTATGAATGCTGCCCCATATATATTGTTTTTGTTCATTGAGGCCAGTAAGTCACTTGTGAGTAGGGCTATGGTTTTTGATGTGGAGTGGAGTTTTCTGAAGTCCCCTTGTCTCGAGTTTAGTATATTATTTTTGTTCAGGTGTTCATTTATGTACCTGTGTAGTATTTGTTCAATCAATTTGCCTGGGGCCTGTAGGATTGGGATAGGTCTGTAGTTGCCCATGCTTTGTTTATCTCCACCTTTTTGGATGGTGGGGGTGATAGTGGCCCTCTTCCAGGCTTAGACACATTTACCTTGTTCGAAAGAGGCATTAAATAAGTCTTTTATGGTGTCTGAGATGGATTGTAGAGCATGTTTTAATACTTTAGTTGGGATATTTTCTATACCACTTGGTTTATTTGTGTCTATGCTGTGTATTAGTTGTTGTAATTCTTTTGCATTAGTTTTGCAGGGGGCAATTTCATCTTGTATTTGTTCTGACTTGTTTTCCCATTCCCGTATGGATTTTGTTGATAGTTTTTGTCCCGCTGAGGCAAAGTGGTAATTTAGTTTGTCTGCTGCCTCTAGGTTTGTTAGTGTGCTGCCTTTCTCATTTTTGAGTGCTATGCAGTCTTTAGATTTATTGTTAGGGAATAGTAGATTTACATTTTTCCTGAATTTGTTTGTGTTACTACCCATTGATCTTGGCTTATTATGTACTTTGTTGTTGTTGCTGTTCTGACAGCTTTCTGGGACTTATTTCTAGGAGGGTTGTAGACTAGTCTATCTGTTGGGGTTTTGGTGCTTTTTGCCAGGTTCCCTAGTTTTATTTTGATTTCTATCTGGACTATTAGCTCATTGTACACCCATGGATCTTGTTTTTTGTTTAGTTTTAGTTTTTTTATTGGGCACCTTTGGTTTAGTGAGGTTGTTATTTCCGTGATGATATTATTCCAGAAAATGTTATTTGTTACCCTCTAGGTGGTTTTCTAGTGATTTTCAAAAATAGTTTACCATTGATCTACCCATCTTGTATTCATATTGATTTTTGGTTTTTATTTTTTTCTGGTTACGTATGTTAGCTCGTGGTCACTAGTACCCCAACTTCTGGTGCCCCATTTTGTTGCATGGTTGGATGGAGTTGGTTAGTATTAGGTGAATTGCCAAGCTATTTTCACTGTGTCTGGTATTTTCTGTGATTATCTGTTGAAGGCCTATGGTTTTGATAGTGGTCTGCAGCATTTGTTAGTTTTTGTCATTTGAGTTGTAGTTTATATTAAAATCACCCAGAATGAAAATGTTTGCTGTTGTCAATTTTTGTACTGTGCTAACAGTTTGTTCAAGGGCCTCAAGGAAGCTGTCTATGTTTC
This sequence comes from Branchipolynoe longqiensis, assembly GCA_030323885.1. Classification (NCBI taxonomy): domain Eukaryota; kingdom Metazoa; phylum Annelida; class Polychaeta; order Phyllodocida; family Polynoidae; genus Branchipolynoe; species Branchipolynoe longqiensis. The sequence goes on along the minus strand of CM059195.1, from coordinate 28,811,859 downwards.
CTGTTGGTGGTGTGTACAGACTTGCTATGGCTGTGTTTGCTTGCTTATCATTTTTTATTAAGGACCATACAAGTTCTATGTGTTGTTCTGAAATATTTGCTGTTTCTAATGTTTCAGCGTCTAAGTTTTTGGTGAGTTTGCAGTATATAGCTACACCCCCACCTTTGTTTGTTTGTTTGTTTGTTGTGTTTCATTTAATGTTTTTCTGTCATTATGTACAAGCATATACCCATCTATGTTGAAAATATTGTCGTGGTGTTTGTCAGTGTACCAGGTTTATGACACTGTTAGGACATCAATGTCTTCATGTTTTATGTGTAATTTTATCAGGTCCAGTTTATTGTATGCACTCTGGCAGTTTAAGTGGGCAAAGTGTGTCCCTGTCTAGTCTGCACTAAATTTCCTCAACCATGGATAATGCAGTGGATGTCGGATTATGTGAGTTTAATTAAATTTTCTTTTATATTTATTTTGTTTGTTTATGTGTTATTAGGTTGCTGAGGTGCAGGTACCAGTGCTTGGGCACTTGCGACCCCCTTGAGATAATAATAGCATGTATGTAACCTGTGTAAAGGGAGGAGATGTACATGTGTTGCTATTGTGTTAGCTACATGAAATAGCTTAGCATTATTGCTAGGTTAGTAGTGGGTTATTTTATAGAAGATAGGGACATTTAGTGTTTGATACTCAAGGTTTGTAGTTCCAGTTCTCCCTGATGCTGTGCCATGTTGGTATCAACTTGCCTAGTATTCAGTATTTCTCGCCTGGCTGGAATATTTTTTTCATCATTTTTTAGGCTTTCCTTGATTTTTCTTGGAAGATTTCTCCCATTTTATTTTTGTATCCTTGTTTGACAATTTCCCCTTTGTTTGCAATGCTCATCGCGTGCTCAATCTTGCAAATGTCTGAGTGAATAGAGGCTATCTGGGTTTTTGTTTATGTTTGTTTTGACACCCGCCGTTGTGTGCCTACTGTTAGGTGATAAACTCTGACACTATAGACTTCTGCAGTAACAGGTTCTGTTAAATTGACTCAGTATTGCCTTCTATGCAGAAACAAATGCTTAATAAGTGCATCAGTATCTAAGTTAGATATGTACAATCAAATCTGGATAATTGTTTTGGTTTTGAAAATTTGATATTTCACCAGACTATGCAGCTTTAAGGTCTAAGCAAAGTTGATCCAATTTGTGTGATTTAGAAAGTCTGGTATTTAAAACAGCACTGACTAGTTTATACAGAACTCCACTGACTATGAGGGTTGTCCTCAATGGGGTAGTGAAAGCTTTGGGATTTCTTCCCATCGATCTTCTTTTGCCGGAAGTTGTAAACAAAGATGTAAAAGCTGCTAGGCAGGGGAGTTACCGGAGACCACAACAATATGCAAATGAGGTGTCTAGCACATGTGGCTTCGGGGCTTATGGATACAGTACAAAGTCTAGGCTTCGTTATTTTCTTGTTACATTTTGTTTCTATTAAAGTTGCATAGTCCGATGAAGTGTCACATTTTCAGACCAAAACACTCACCTAGATTTGATTTTGTTTGTTGTTCATTGTTTTACACCCTAGCAACATCTAAGGTCATATCAGGACGGGTACCAACTTGTGACAGTGCGCACTCATGGCGACTTTATAGTGCTGTCCCACTGGGAAAGCAGGCCGCTGGCACCATGACCTGATATCCCACTCAGTCACATTATCCTGACACTGAGCCAACCAGTCCTTGCCCTATCCTAATAATGCCGAGCATCTGGCTAGGAAGCGACAAGTATCAATTTTTAAGTCAATGGTTTGACTCGACCATTGTTCGAATCCACGACCCTGCCATCTACCAGTACAGGAGAAGGACGCTCTAACTCATTCGGCCATCCCGTCTGGTCCCTAGATTTAATTCTATGTATCTTACTTAGATGTTGTGATGCACCTGTTAAGCATGTGTTTCAACATAGACTGGCAGATTCAGTGAAGTTAATAGAACCTGTTACTGCATAAGTATTGGCCTGTAAGAGTATTGGCCTGCAGGACAAAATTTCATTCATCATGTTTGCACTTGAATTAAAATATCTATAAAATTAGTCATTTAACATAAGAGTTACTTCAAACTAAAGTAAACTAGGTTATAACGATTAATTAATTTATTTCAGAAATATGACAGAAACTCGACCATCGGACGAGACAATGTAAAGCCCCTGTCACACATCACCGGATTGGAGGAAACTGAAATAAACCGAACAAAGTCCGTTTTGTGTCCGAACTAGTTTTGAACATGCACACAGATTGAACATGCACACGGATGCCGCCAGATTGACGTCTACGGTTCTTGTCCGGTTTGAGTTTGTTTCATCCGTTGGCTTGTTTCATGTCTGTTTCATGTCCGTTTCATGTCCGTTCATTAGCGGCCTTTGACCCGATATCGCAACATTTTGGCACATTTTAATACATTTTGATGGTGATGTGTGACAGGGGTGTAATGTAGGCCTATGCGTGTATCGGGCGTAAAGCGGCAGGGATCTCGGGTCACGAGAGGTCCAGAGAGGTCACGAGAGGTCATGGGAAGTTGTGCTAGGCAGTGAAGCCTAATAATAAAGCAGTTCTACTACGCAACTCAACTGGTTGGGTCATTCATTACATACAACATTCAGCAGAATAAGCGCTGTCTCATTTCAATTTCAGACAACTGGTCTACCCCACTCCACCGCTTCTTGACCTATACTTGTGTTGTGCAGAGATGATGAAAATGTCGAGATATTTTGCCGAGAACAGGCTTTTGAAGTCATATTTCTTGCCATTCATTCCAGGGCAAGTATTCTTTTTTTAAATAAATTTTTTTTTGGTCCATTAGTTGTTTAAGCAGGGGAAATTTCAGTCATAGACGACTGGTCTTCCTCATTCCACTGCTGGTCGATAGACACCACATAGACATGGTACAGCGCCCACCCACCACGCGGCAGGTGGGGAGGCAAGGCCCTGCAGCCTAAATAATATGAGCATAACAAGTTATACAATACATAACATTCATATGCTTCCAACCGAACATGTTTACATTATTTATTCTACCGCAATCAATTGTGATACACCTATATAATATAATTGAATATTATATATACTATATATATATATTTCAATGTATATTACTTTTTCAGATGCTCACTTAAAAGAACCCAACTCTTTGCCATTATCATATAAACGGGAGTTCTAACTCGACGTCCTGATATGACCTTAGATGTTGCTAGGACGTAAAACAACAAGCAAAAACAAATCTAACTCGATATATATTTCCGCAATGATTCTATAGTAAATCTCAGAGAAGCTAGTTATATTAATATTTATTTAAAGCTGCATAGTCCGATCATAGTCCGATGAAATATCATATTTTCAAAAGAAAACCAATTATCTAGATTTGATTTGCCATATCTAACTTAGATACTGATGTGCTTATTAACCATTTGTTTCTGCGTAGAACGCAATACTGAGTCAATTTAACAGAACCTGTTACTGCAGAAGTCTATGGTGTCAGAGTTTTAGTAAGCTTGCCAAAACTAATTTTCCATGTTTGCACTCAAAATATCTCAAAGGTTTACCATTTAAAATAAAAGTAACTTCGAACTAATGTACAGTAGATCCTAGTGATCGCTCGAATATATTTATCTCAGAAAAAATACAGAAATTCTAAACCATCGGACTATGTAACTTTAAAATACTCCACAAATAAGTCTTTTTTCTTTTAAATCCATGTTCTAAGCCAGACTTCTTAGAGGGCTTCAGACCTAGATCGATTTTTATCTGAGGAATCAGGTTTCAGAAAAGACAAATTTCTTCATTAGGCTTTCACTTTGAAGTGTGAGCGATGTATATTTGCCGTATCCCCTGGGAGACAAATACGGGGACAAAGGGATATACATATGTACATGAATCATCATGTCACTGTGCAACGGTCTGCCAGCCATCATTCTCTGTCTCTTCCCCTCTCTCCCTCCATCTCTCACCCTACAGGGCGCGGTGGCCAAATCGGTAGAGCGTGGGCCTCGTGTGCAGGAGATCGGGAGTTCAGCTCCCGGTCGAGTCAAACCACAGACTTATACAATTGATTCTTGTCATTTTCTAGGCTGGCAATCGGCATTAATAGGATACGGGCAGGGACTGGTAGGCTCAGTGTCTGGATAATGTGACTTGAGTGGGATATCGGGTAATGGTGCCGGCAGCGTGATTTCCCAGTGAGGCAACATTATAAAGTCCATGAATGCGCACTCTCACAAGTTGGTATATGACCATATATGTTGCCAGGACGTAAACTTCCAAAAACTAACCCTCTTCCCCCCCCCCCTTTCCCCAATCCTTTTATCTCCTCCTCTCCATCCTTTCATTTTCCTCTCCCCACCCTTTTTCAACTCCCCATATCACACCATACCACACCACATCATACCATACCCCTTAGAGTCAAATCTTATTACACAATATGCCTCTCTCTCCATGTATCATATTTCCGGCTGTATGTAGTGCCAGCTTTGATCACGTGACCAGTCCCGCAAAACCGGGGCACTTGGTGGATCCGTTCTGATTAACCATTGGTCAAAATAATTACATCAAATAAATATAACAATACCATTCTGCCGCTGATCTATATATACATAATCAATTATGCATCACGTGTATGTGTGTATGTGTGTATGTGTGTATGTGTGTATGTGTGTATGTGTGCATGTGTGTATGTGTGCACGTGTGTATGTGTGCATGTGTGTATTTGAAGAGTCCAGACGCAAAACCAGGTAAACGCCAATCCAAAAAAATGTAATTAAAATAAGACCTCTTTACCTGAAAATAATTGTAATTCCCACTAATTCCACCTTTCTTGTGATGCTATGGTAATGGAGTAATGAAAAAAGAAGTAGGAACTATATCAATTATGTAGGCCCGTATATATATAGTCTATACAGACGAATTTCCGGTCATCAATATTGGTACAAAGAAGTAGCAGTAAAAACTATTACTAGTCGAGCCCAGCTTTGACTAGAATACCTCCAGTCCATCAGGGCCAGTGATTATTGTGGAGCTTTCCTTATTGACTACACATCAACGTTGCAATACCGTTACTGAGTTAGTATAAGCCTGTGTCTTATGTGGCAACGTGGCCATATTTGTTATATATATATATGTTATATATATATATTTATATATATATATTATATATATATATTATATATATATTATATATATATTATATATGTATTCTATATATGTGAAGTGGGCGAGACTACACGACCGGTGGAAATGCGGGCTGGCTGATTAGCTCGCATTCTGAAATGCGGGCTACTCACCAGGCTCGCATTTGCCACCATTTGCAGGGCCGGGTTCCCTGCTGTAAAGCATTGCTAGGAGACATCAATTGTGACTTTCCTAGCAACAATGGGAGGTCGAGCGCTCGGGCTCCAATCCATCATATGTGTGCATGCTCTGATGTTTTAGACAAGATTTAGGCTCGGTATGAGTGGCCAGTAACAAGGCCCGACATGAATCAATCATGAAACAATGTACCAATCATCAAATCTACATCAATGCAAACATTTCAATCATATTAGCTTCAATTTTTTATCAGGACAATCGTTTTAGTTTTTTTCAAGTTTTTTCGTTCATTTTCGTTTTTTGCTCGGGTTTATTTTTAAAGATCGAGTTAAGTGCAGGTTGTGGGTGGGTGCGTTAAGAAGAGGTGTTGCTGCTACGGTGGGCAGGGTGTGAGTGGCTGTGCCGCGGCTCGCCGGGGGGATTGTGGGGTTGGCCAATGGGATGGCTTGGGGTGAGTGGCAGGTGGGAGGGGCTGCTTCCCTGTTCTCTTCACCCCCAGCAATGACAGCAAATGAGCGCCACCCACTCATTTAACCCAATTTTGTGAAGTTAAGATACCTTCAACTTAAAAAAAACGCAACCGCTTGTGGCAAGCAAAAAACCGTATGGTGACCATAACCCACCGTACAGTCGCCATACGGTCTGGACGATGCGGCGACTTAGGGACGCCGCAAGCATGCCCTAATGCATTTGTGACCGAGGCATTAATGAACTAATGTACCTTCAATGGGCAATAGTTAGTCACACACTGTCTAGGGAAGTGCCACCGGTAGTTGGACTCCACGTTACTCTCCACTTGTTCCTATTGATTCAGGTAAATGATTAATCAATATTAACCTACGTACTAACTCAATAGGCCCCACCGGAGATTACCATGAACACAAGTTCAATCACAAAGGCCCGCCCTACATCCCCCCATCACCCTTTCAACGAATATGTTACTAGTATAAAGATAATCAGTTATGCCCAACCCCCTACTAACACCTACCATACTAGTCTAACATAGTTACCTCCCCGCATATGTTTCTTGTTTCTCTTATCTTGTTCTTTACCTATGATTCATGTACCAATGTTTTGCTTATTTTCCCATAATTGTCTATATGTATATTGTTGTGGATTTGTTTACTGTGTAGAGGCAATTGTGATTAGGGCTGGAAGACCAGTGCATTAGCACTGACAACATGTTATTCAGAGGAATAAAAACACTTTAACACAAAAAAAAGCTGCGACCCAGGGTGGTTAGGCAACCGAGGGTAGGCCGTCACTACATATAGACCATATGATCTAAATTCACTTTGAAGTTTTTAACACATGGCTCCTGGTGATCAAACTACATAGGCGTCTTGCGCTTCAGTTGCCTGTGTTGGAAGTTGCAGTTGCATTGTGGGAGCGCAGTAAATGTCAGCGGTGCAGTGAGTGAGAGCAACAGCCATTGAGGCGTGGGCGAGCAGGTGGCGCCACGCACTCAGGTCATGAGGCACTAGTAGATGATCTAATGAGTAGCCGACCAGCCGATGACTTAGTGGCTAGGGAGTAGATGAATCTTCCGGCTTATTATACTCGTATAATGGCTTATACGGCATATTTATAATTTCCTGCTTACTTTATCAAATAGAGAAGACGATACTCAGAATCTAACAGCAATGGACCGAACCAGCCCGTTCGAAACGGGCGGAAGCACCCATCTTAGCGCGAACCCACCTGAATGCGGGCCAAGGTTCCATACCGGACCATGCAGCTTTTTGCGAAATAGCATAATCGACCTCGCCGTACACAATGATTACAAAGTATAGTATATACAGCTCATATTTATATTAATATAATTAAGTAAATAACACATATATAAATATATTATATGCGCCTGTCTCAAAAGGTGATAACTCTTTTTTGTTTTGTCCATTGTAAGGATTGACACAAAACAGCACATAAATGGTTACACTGAAAACACAAGGACATTTGCTTCAAATCAATATGTAATCCGTTGGGATTATGAAACACCATGTAAAAAAGAAATCAATTTATCCTGAGCAAATGCATAATCAGATACTATGTTGATCGTTACAATGGACAATGTTTTGTCCCATATTGCTTAACAGCTTTTGAGACAGTCTCATTATATATATATATATATATATATCTATATATATATATATATATATATATATATATATAGATTTATATATTTATGTATGAGAGAGAATCTAAGTGACAGGACGTGGTAGCAGAATCGGTAGGTCGGGAGGTCGGGATTTCGAATCCCAGTCGAGTCAAATGAATGACTTACAAAATTGATCCATCTTGCTTCCTAACCTGGCGCTTGGCATTTCTAGGATAGGACAAGGAATGGTCATCTCAGTGTCAGGATAATGTGATCGCAGGAATACTTTGAAAGGTTAGTGCAATACGAAGCAGTGTCTGAAAATCCAGCATGTATATACTTAACCGGTCCTTGGCCGCTGCCGTATTGGCCACTCGTGGCTTACACATGCTTTTCTGCTCAAGGGGGAACCTCCCCCTGAATGTATTGGGTGTCAGTCCCCACTGACACTCAACCACATTTGACTAAGTTGCGTTGATTTTTTGGCCCTGCACCAACAGTTCTACACTGCAGACAGTATGCATGACCTTTTTACTAAGGTAAAACAGGAAAACATTTTAGCCTTTTTGAGGGCAGCTGGACTGTACCACCTTATATAGTTTACTAAATGGATTCTATCAATTATTAATAAAACTTTTCTTTTTCTATGGGAATTTGTTTCCCTTGACCACAAATATATGATTGTGAGCTTTCTAATTTAATTAGTGTCTATTGGCACATAATTGATTGTCTGCTTTTACATGTAAAAGCGATGGTTTGAACAAAAAAAAACATTTCTCGCCGTGAATATGGCCTATGCTGCCGACACGGCGTAAAGCAACCACCAATCAATCAATCAATCAACTTAACCAAAGCTCATTTTGATGTTCTATCATTTGCAAATATAAAATAAACAAATGAAAATAAAAGTTGGCCTAAATGTAGAAGAAGCATTGGTAACAAGGTCATAGTTGACCACTCCAATCATCTCGAGGGGCAGGGGCCACAAGGAGTTTGATAAACTAAGGAAACAAGCCAGCATTTGTGCAGCACACGTCTCCTAGTGAGATGCGGATACACCACATTATCGCCCAGTCGCGAAATCATAAGAGCAACGCGGTGGCCTAATCGGTGGAGCGCGGGCCTCGCGTGCGGAAGGTCAGGAGTTCGGTTCCCGGTCGAGTCAAACCAATGACTTTACAATTTATGTCGCTTCTTAGCCTGGCACTCAGCATTATTAGGATAGGACAGTGTCAGGATTAATATGACTGAGTGGGATATTGGGACATGGTGCCGGCAGCCCTATTTCCAAGTGGGGCAACACTATAAAGTCGCCATGGGCGCGCACTGTCACAAGTCGGTACCCGTCCTGATACAACAGACAACACACACACAAAAACTAATAAAAAACCTACAAAAACACACAAGCAGACACAAATGCCACATCCTCGGTCTGATCTGGTGGGGATTGAATGGCTGGTAGGTCATGGCGCGTGTGCAGTAGGATGGATCTCGGAGGAGTGGGGTGCGATAGTGAAGGTCAAGGTCGGGCGTAGCAATGTCTGGTGGTGGCTAAGGCTGGGGTTTCTCGTCCTAATACCACATATGGGAATAGCTAAGGTGGGGGTGGGGGGCTGTGTGAGATTATCTTCTGGCTACCATAATAAAGTGAATCACTCCAGTCTCGGTCAGGGTCAAGAGTTCATGACGTCCTGGGTAGGAAACCAGCCAGTGCTTTTACCCATTCGGCCATCACATCTGGTTCTCTTAGAATTAAATCTGTTTGTTTATTTGTTGGAGTTTTACGTCCTGGCAACATCTAAGGTCATATCAGGATGGGTTCCGACTTGTGACAGGGTGCACTCATGACAACTTTATAGTGCTGCCCCAGTGGGAAATCAGGCTGCTGGCTCCATGATCCGATATCCCACTCAGTCACATTATCCTGATAGTGAGCTAACAAGTCCTTGCCCTATCCTAGTAATGTTGAGTGCCAGGATAGGAGGTGACAAGTATCAATTTTAAAGTCATAGGTCTGACTTGACCGCTATTCGAACTCCTGACCTTCCACACTCGAGGCCCTATTAGGCCACCGTGCCCAGTAGAATTAGCATTGTTCATGATGGTTCACCAACATGGGTAATTTGCACGCGAACAGGGAGCCCTACCGTGGCGCCATCTGAACTTCTCCCCACTACCTAACCCTGCCGGAGACAACCAGAACCAACCACAAGACTCTGACGTCACGACCACGCCTCGCGAGACCCTGAACTCACGACCCCTGAATATAAGGCGAGCAAATCCTCACAGCTCCTCACTTCCAACCCGGCAGTCAGACGACCAACAGCAGACCACCTCAACTCAGCTCTACTCTCAGCCGCCCGGCTTGCGCTACACACAGCCAACCGGCTTGTCCTCCAACAGACCACGGACAACACGACGGCACGACCGGCCTACCGCCCAGCTCAGCTCACCACTATACACAGCCAACCGGCGTGTCCTCCAACAGACCACGGACAACACGACGGTACGACCGGCCTACCGCCCAGCTCAACTCACCACCACAGAGAACCAACCCACCAGCCATGGCCTGCACGACCGTCCGAACGGATTACCACTACAGCTCCCCCCGTCGCCTCATGACCGCGCCACACGCCGTGACCGGCCCGCCTCTCCCTGCCATCACACGGACGACGCACGACCCCACACAGCCTCACACAACAGCCTCCCCGCCACACGGCACAACCGCCCCAACACACCATGCCAGATAATCGCCTCAGAAGTCCCCGCCGCCCCCTGCATCCTGAGGAGAGGTAGCCGCCTCAGAACTTCACGACGACCCTGCATACTTAAGCACACGGCACCAGACGCACCTTCCCCGGACAGAGGAGGCGCCCAAGTGGGTCCTCCCACCACACAAGTAGCCATCTCATCAACACAGGCCCTCTCCACTATTTGGTTGAGGGCCTGAGTCAAACAACCACAACATCCCTCAACAACCCCACAGGAGCTACCGGGCATCTCTCTGATCCTCCGCCTCCACACCGGCATTTCCAGGCCGGTCTCCCTTCAGCGACAAAGGCCCTCTCATATTTGGTTGAGGGCCTGAGTCGAACATTCAAACTACCATCACTCCTATTCTTTGCTGTACTTACGGTCTTACAATGTTTGTTCATTAAAAATCCATAACATGGGCTCCTTGTTCGTGTGGTAAATTACACACCGGAAGAGTTACAAACAAATGCTCTATGACAGAAAACATATTTGAAGCAACTGAGAGAATTGGCATGAAACAGCCTCTAATTTCCTTTTTACGGAAATGAAGAGATCATTTCTCACACATTGCATAACTGGTTTTCTAACCATAGTCACTGGACCAGATTGTTGAATTGGTACGATTGCTGGCTGGTTGGCTTCGCATGTTGAAGATGCGGGGTCCACATTAAACCAGTAACTTACACCATTGATACTCGGTGCTACTAATGCTGTGTTCACACAGGCAATGTAAATCGATTCGTAGAAATCGACTTGCCTAGTTCGGGTTACATTTCGCGTGGAAATGGGCATGTGAGTCGAATTAGGGCTGAATCGATTTCTGTGATCCCGATACTGTAAACCACTTGTGGAGGTCGATTATGTGAGTCGATTTCTGTGAATCAATTTATTTTGCCCGTGTGGACGCACTGAGGCGGATTAAGGAGGTCACACTTTCCGGTCGATCAAAAGCGCATATTATATAATTTAGTCTATGAAACCGCTAGCTGGGCACAGATATTTTTTTCATCATTTATTTTAATGTTTTCACTGCCCAGCAGAAGTTTTGATCGTTCCAAACCAATACGATTCAGTCCATACATATCTAGGCCGAACCCACTCTCTCGTGGTGACGTCGCCTAACTGAAAACTGGCGCTGGTCAGACTGGACTTGCTCATGCGCTGATATCGATTTCTGGCCCAAGTACTGCCCGTGTGAACAGGCGTCTAAATCGATTCATATGATTCGCCTTGGCTGAATCGCTTTAGATTTTGCCCGTGTGAACACGGCTTTAGTCTAGCACCTGGCCTTATTAGGGTAGCACAAGGGTTGGTTTGCTTAGTTCTGGAGTGAATGAAATATTGCCATCAAAGCAATGACATAAAAATGTATGCTTGTGACTCATTATCCCGGTGTGTGTGTGACATTAGTAAGATGATAGGAGCAATGTAATGAGCAAAACCTAATGTCTGCAATTAAAATTGTCCCTGCATAGTTTATGTTGGCTCAGCTAACATGATTAATTCGCTAATGAGATACAGGGATCGTGGAGGTCAGTTTTATTTAACAACGCCACTAAAGCACATTGATTTCAATCTATTATTTTGGCTATTGGATGTCAAACATATGGTCAGTCTGACATATTGATTTGGAGGAAATCTGCTGCCACCACATTGGCTATCCCTTTGGATAAGCAGCAACGGGTCTTTATATAAACACGCATACCACAACCTTTGATGAACCAGTTGTCGACCACTGATTGGAATGGAAAATAGTCCAAACTGCAAATTTCTCCTCTGAGCAGGATTGATCGGATGACCCACACCTTCACAGGTGGGCACTCTAGCGCCTGAGCTACGTCCAGCTCCTCAAATTCCAGTGAGGGCTGGGTCATCAATTTCAGCCCATTTGAAATCAGTTTGCGTACTATATCGTACAACAATGTATGCCGGCACATATTTAAAATGATGCCCTTTGTTCAGCTACCTTTTCCTCGGAAAATGCCTGCGTAGTTGCACGAAATCAGCATTATTTCTCACCACTGCCATCAGAGGGCGCATTTGCTGTGGAAATCTTCTATAATATCTTTTCCACATAACATACTACACACTAAACTGCCACCCTCAACCTTAGTTCTTGCAACTGTCGTCAGAAGGCGAGTGGGTGGTGGATTGGTTGTTGTTTGGCTGTTGGAGTTTTACGTCCTGGCAACATCTAAGGTCATATCAGGATGGGTCCTGACTTCTGACAGTGCACACTCATGGCGATGTTATAGTGCTGCCCCACTGGGACATAAGGCTGTCATCACCATGACATCCCACTTAGTCACATTATCCCGATACTGTGCTAACCAGTCCTTGCCCTGTCTTATTAAGGCCAAGAAGGGAAGCGAAAAGTATAAATTTTGTAAGTCATTGGTTTGACTCGACCGGGAATTGAACTCCCGAACGCGAGGCCTGCGCTCTACCGATTCGGCCACCTCAACTACATAACATTGATGCCGTGTGTGATTGACCTTTGACCAGTCCACTCTCGAGGGATTACTGTCCCCTCCTGCAGGGTGGACATATGACCCCCCCCCCCCAGGGCTTCCAATTCCACCCCTCTCCCCTACCCACCAGTCCGCTCTGACAGCTTCAACCCAGACCGGAAGTTCTCCGGAACAAATGGGCGTTTATATATCCACCCACAATCCCACCAAAGCACCCGAACCCCCATACTGGTGGTGGTAGCTGGTGGTGGTAGCTGGTGGTGGTAGCTGGTGGTGGTAGCTGGTGGTGGTAGCTGGTGGTGGTAGCTGGTGGTGGTAGCTGGTGGTGGTAGCTGGTGGTGGTAGCTGGTGGTGGTAGCTGGTGGTGGTAGCTGGTGGTGGTAGCTGGTGGTGGTACTGGTGGTGGTAGCTGGTGGAGTACTGTGTGTAGCTGTGGTGGTAGCTGTGTGTAGCTGGTGGTGGTAGCTGTTGATGGTAGCTGGTGGTGGTAGCTGGTGGTGGTAGCTGGTGGTGGTAGCTGGTGGTGGTAGCTGGTGGTGGTAGCTGGTGGTGATAGCTGGTGGTGTTAGCTGGTGGTGTTAGCTGGTGGTGGTAGCTGGTGGTGGTAGCTGGTGGTGGTAGCTGGTGGTGGTAGCTGGTGATGGTAGCTGGTGATGGTAGCTGGTGGTGGTAGCTGGTGGTGGTAGCTGGTGGTGGTAGCTGGTGGTGGTAGCTGGTGGTGGTAGCTGGTGGTGGTAGCTGGTGGTGGTAGCTGGTGGTGGTAGCTGCTGGTGGTAGCTGGTGGTGGTAGCTGGTGGGGATTAGAGTTTAGATCGCCCCCCCCCACACACACACCGAACCCTGGTGGTAGCTAGTAGGCGTTATAGCTTTGCTCTCCTGTGTGAAGTATCTCCTCCCTCCCTCCCCAACCCCTTACACCACCTCCCAACCCCAACCCCTGGCTGACTGGTGCCAGCTGGTGGGTAATAAAGCTCAGGGCCCGTATGCATGGGGCGGTGGTAGCGCTCCAAACCTGTGGGTAGAGGCGATCTCCGGGTTAGTGGCAAAAAGTCGGTATGCATGGACCAGTTTTATGCAAACCCCGGGAGTTAAAAGTCGGGTAAGCTAACCCCATTCCGTAGCAGGTATAAGGGTGGTGGTAGGGACCGACTCGGGCCAAATCTATTGAATGCGATCATATTTAACAGAATTACATGCTCAAATCATGAAATTTCATTAAATTAACCCTAAATTCGAAGCCATATTAACGTAGCAGCTACATCGGCGGCATTATTCATATTGTCAAATCGACGAATGTAAACAGGCACAGAGGGATTTCCCAAATTTATAAATAACTGCTAGGGTAGCTAACGCCTCCGCACTTTGGCTCCGTGCATACCCCATGACCGATTTCTCACCACCGGTGATAGCTACCCCAAACTCGGTCCTTACCACCAGGGCCGATAAATAATTCTTCATGCATACGGGCCCAGATCTACATTGTGATGTGAATCCGCCCCCCCCCCCCTCATTCTGGCCGACTGATGCCAGCTGGTGGGCATTAGAGTATATATCTTAGAACGCTCCAGAACCCACCCCCCTACCCACACCTCCCAACCCCAACCCCAACCCCCAACCCCCAAACCCAACACTCAGCGGTTGGTGGTAGCTGGTGGAAAATTGAGCTTAAATATGTGTGATGTGAGCCCTGCCAATCCCAAACCTCATTGACAGGTGGCATGTGGTGTGGCATATACTGTGTAACCAACCCTCCCCCCCCCCCCCCCCCCCCCCCCCCCGATCCTCCCCGCCCGCCCCCATCTCCATCCTCCAACTCCATGTCCCCACCTCAACCCTCACTGACTGCTGGTATCTGGTGTACACTAGACTTTATATGTCCCAACCTCAACCCTCGCTAACTGCTGGTATCTGGTGTACAATATACTTTATATGTCCCAACCTCAACCCTCACTGACTGCTGGTATCTGGTGTACAATATACTGTATTTATCCCCACCTCAACCGTCGCTGACTGCTGGTATCTGGTGTACAATAGACTTTATATATCCCAACCTCAACCGTCACTGACTGCTGGTATCTGGTGACCAATAGACTTTATATGTCCCAACCTCAACCCTCACTGACTGCTGGTATCTGGAGTACAATAGACTTTATATGTCCCAACCTCAACCCTCACTGACTGCTGGTATCTGGTGTACAACAGACTTTATATATCCCAACCTCAACCCTCACTGACTGCTGGTATCTGGAGTACAATAGACTTTATATGTCCCAACCTCAACCCTCACTGACTGCTGGTATCTGGTGTACAACATACTTTATATATCCCAACCTCAACCCTCACTGACTGCTGGTATCTGGTGTACACTAGACTTTATATGTCTCAACCTCAACCCTCACTGACTGCTGGTATCTGGTGTACAATAGACTTTATATGTCCCAACCTCAACCGTCACTGAATGCTGGTATCTGGTGTACAATAGACTTTTTATGTCCCAAACTCAACCCCCACTGACTGCTGGTATCTGGTGTACAATAGACTTTATATGTCGCAACCTCAACCCTCATTGACTGCTGGTATCTGGTGTACAATAGACTTTATATGTCCCAACCTCAACCCTCACTGACTGCTGGTATCTGGAGTACAATAGACTTTATATGTCCCAACCTCAACCCTCACTGACTGCTGGTATCTGGTGTACAACATACTTTATATATCCCAACCTCAACCCTCAGTGACTGCTGGTATCTGGTGTACACTAGACTTTATATGTCTCAACCTCAACCCTCACTGACTGCTGGTATCTGGTGTACAATAGACTTTATATGTCCCAACCTCAACCGTCACTGAATGCTGGTATCTGGTGTACAATAGACTTTTTATGTCCCAAACTCAACCCCCACTGACTGCTGGTATCTGGTGTACAATAGACTTTATATGTCGCAACCTCAACCCTCATTGACTGCTGGTATCTGGTGTACAATAGACTTTATATGTCCCAACCTCAACCCTCACTGACTGCTGGTATCTGGAGTACAATAGACTTTATATGTCCCAACCTCAACCCTCACTGACTGCTGGTATCTGGTGTACAATAGACTTTATATATCCCAGCCTCAACCGTCACTGACTGCTGGTATCTGGTGTACACTTGACTTTATATGTCCCAACCTCAACCCTCACTGACTGCTGGTATCTGGTGTACAATAGACTTTATATGTCCCAACCTCAACCGTCACTGAAAGCTTGTATCTGGTGTACAATAGACTTTTTATTTCCCAAACTCAACCCCCACTGACTGCTGGTATCTGGTGTACAATAGACTTTATATGTCCCAACCTCAACCGTCACTGAATGCTGGTATCTGGTGTACAATAGACTTGTTATGTCCCAAACTCAACCCCCACTGACTGCTGGTATCTGGTGTACAATAGACTTGTTATGTCCCAAACTCAACCCTCACTGACTGCTGGTGTCTGGTGTACAATAGACTTTATATGTCTCCACCTCAACCCTCACTGACTGCTGGTATCTGGTGTACAATATACTTTATATGTCCCACCTCAACCCTCACTGACTGCTGCTATCTGGTGTACAATAGACTTTATATGTCCCCACCTCAAATCTCACTGACTGCTGATACCTAGTGTACTTTATATACCTCAATGCTCATTTCCTGTTGGCATCTAGTGACAAGATTCCATGCGCGATGTGACCCCCCCCCCTCCCCGACACCCCCAAATCCCCCTACCCACAACCTTAACTGCGGATCCGAACTCCTCCCCGGGCCCGTGCCATCTGTCGGGCAGGCAAACACATTTTCTGTTGTATCTTACTCCCCTACCCCCTACTCCCTCCACAACACACACAGCCCCCCACCCCTATTCCCCCCACCCACCATCTCCCCGCCCCAACCCTCACTAATCCGGTGACACCTGGTGGGCGCCTAGGGCCTTTAGATTTCCTGACGGGATCATATTAGGGCGCCATACTACTCTGCCACACCCACACACATACACAATACCAAAGACCCTATAATACTAAGACGGCTCACTCCCTATCTCTCCCATGGTAATGTAAATTTTGCAGTGCCACCTTGTGGTGGGTTTGATCAGCCCGGCTGCTGGTTGGTGTTTCACATGTAAACACATACAATCATATTATACATGAGATAGGTAAGTATGAATACACATCAATATGAAATTGCTATAAATAAATACACATCATCATCAGCATCATCATCATCATCGCCATCATCACACATCTTTCACATTCATATATACATTTATACATATAATATAACAACTGTTTAACGAAGAGAACAGCCAGCGCATCAAGTGGTGGGTTTGATCATTTTGATTACACAGTGCAGGCTGAGTGAACCGTCTTAGTATTATAGTTTCTTTGACAATACCCCCTCCCCCCCACTTCCCTTCCTACTCGCCAGCTCCACCCCCACCACCCTTCCACCACCCTCCCACCAATCACCCACCACCCTAACACCAGTGTCCGGTGTGACGGCTCCTCCAGCGACAATGAAAAGGTGGTGCCGTGGAGGGGGTGGGGGGTGGGTGGGTGGGTGGGCAGGTGCTAGGACGGCAGGTGGGGGATGGGTAGGGGGTGGGTGGGCAGGTGGGTATGTGTGAGAGGCAGGGTGGGTGGGTGGGTGAATGGATGGTGAGTGTGAGGGAGGATTTGTGGTGCGTGGAAGGTAGGTGAGTGGTCGGTGGAAGGAACTGATTACATAAGGTTATTGCATGAGGTTAAGGTGTGAGTGCTTAGCAGGGTTAGTGCATGATTGGTGTGTGATTTGGTGTGTGATTGGGCGGTGGGAAGAAGAGACTAATTTGAAGAAGATGTAGCGGGTGGCATGGGGTGGTGGCGGTTGGGGTGGTGGCGGGTGGTGGGGGGGGGTGGTAGCGGGGGGTGGGTGGTGGCGTGGGGTGGTAGTGTAGGGTGTGTGGGTTGGAGAGTGGTTTGTAAGGTTATACTTAAGGTGATATATATTCCTGTAAGGGGGTCAACATAATGTGGTGTGTGGGGGTGGAAGAAGGTGGAGGCCAGGGATCGACAGCAATCTCTATGTGGGGGGTCAGTGAGGGGAGGACAGGGTGAGGTGTAGGATTGTAGCTGATAGGGTGGCAATGTACGGTGGTGTATGGGCGTGTTAGCCGTGGAGGTGGGTGGTGGGGTGGGGAGAGGCAGATGGGGGGGGGGCGTGCGGTGGTGGTGATAGTAATATTGCATAGCTTACATCAGTTCCCCATGTATCCAGATTGGATTGGTTGGGGGGGGGGGTAGGGGCAGTGGGCCGCAGCAGCAGACATTCTGAACCTGCTTTGAGGATATTCAGCAGCAGACAATGTGTCACAGGTGGAGGTGGGGGATGTGGGGGTGGGGGGATGTGGGGGGATGTTGAGTGATGTGTGTGTGTGTGGGAGGGGGTAATCAGTGGGGAGGGGGAGCTGTATGGGGTCTCTTCCAGGGTCAATAGCAGACGATAATTACTGACAATATTTATGGAGGTATATATGTATTACTATTACTATTAGCTGTCTATATATATCATAGTGTCACTATACTATTCTTATATGATCAACTCTGTATTCAGTAAATAGCACTAGAGTAGTATACTGTGGTTGGTAGAGTTTTACATCCTAGCAACATCTAGGTCATATTATCAGGACGGGTACCGCCTTGTGGCAGTGCACACTCATGGCAACGTTTTAGTGCTGATCCACTGAGAAATCAGGCAGTTGGCACCATGACCCGAAATCCCACTCAGTCCCATTATCCTGACACTGAGCTAACCAGTCCTTGCCCAATCCCATTAATGCTGAGCATGGGTAGGAAGCGACACATATCAATTTTAAAGTAATTTGTTTGACTCAACTAAGAACCAAACTCCTGACCTTCCGCATTCGAAGCCCATGCTCTATCGATTAGGCGTCCGTGCCTGGTACTGTGGTAGTGTAATGTGTGTATCTATCATATATGAGCCTGTCTCAAAAGGTGCTAAGCAATATGGGACAAAACTTTGTCCATTGTAATGATCAACATACTATCTGCTTATGCATTTGATTTTTACATGGTGTTTCATAATCCCAATAGAATATATATTGCTTTGAAGCAAATGTCCTTGTGTTTTCAGTGTAATCGTTTCTGTGCTGTTTTGTGTCAACCGTTACAATGGACAACAAAAAGAAGAGTTATCACCTTTTCAGACAGGCTCATATACCAATTTATTCATTAGATTAACATAGATATATATATATATATATAATGTACCAATGGATTCACTAAGCTAGCATGTATTGTTATTATATATATTATACATACCAATGCTGTGTAGCAATCCAGTCACTACACTGCCATGCAATGTACTGTAGGTATGTAACAATGTAAAGTCACTAATCTGGCTTCCAATGTGATGCCTATATCTATAGTGACGAGAATTGCCGGTGGCGGCCCCACCATAGGCCACTATGCCGCATTTAATCAACATTCGTCTGTAATTGGACCTTAAATATAATATAAGAATGGTAATAGTAATAGGAAAACCTCCTACCGATGATTTATACCCGTATATTTATATACTAACTATATCGTTGCCATATATCATTCATTATATTGTATGCGCATAATCTACCAATGCAGTCACAAACTACCATGCAGTGTGTATTATATTTACAATGAACCAATTCAGTCACTAAACTAGCATTCACCGTCCTGTATACATGCAGTAAGCCCCAGTCACATCACACCGGATTGGGGGAAATGGACAGAAACTGAACAAAGTCCGTTTTGTGTCCATACAAGTTTTGAACATGCACAAAACTAATGCTGCAGTCACACTACGACATTTCGGCCCAACGCAGGTCGACGCGTGGGTTTTTGGTCAAAGCGTCAGTACACGTCCGGTACGTTACCGGCGCGTTACCGGCGCGTCGGTACACGTAGACTGATAGCAACGTGTGATCCAACACGTCGGCTGCTGTCGGCGCCCGCCGGCTTGCGCCGATTGTTTTGTGCTTGCACAAAACTTTCGACCGGCTGCAACGCGCATCAGCGTGTTGGCGGGCGCATTACGGATGCGTTAGCAACACATCGACACCCGTTGGCGGCGCGCCGGCAGAACGCTGGCAGGATGTTGATCAACGTCGATTAATGTTGGCATCTTTTTCACCAAACTGCGATCGTTCCATCGGCGTGTCGGTGACCTCCCATCGATGTGTAGTGGGTGCATTACTGGCTTTGCTCCAGCATTGCTCAACGCGTTGGACATGTTGCCGGCGCGTGTGGACGTCCTGGTGGTGGGTGTGGACGTGTTCCCGGTGCTTGTTGACGTGTTGATGGCGGGTGTGTATGCATTGACACGGTACTAGCACGCTACCAACACGCTACCAGCACACCATCAACACGCTACAAACACGCCAATAACACGCTACCGACACGCTACAGACATGCTAATAACACGCTACTAACGCGCCACCAATGCGCCAATAGTGCGCCACCAACCAGCCACTAACACGCTGCACCCCGTCAAACTTTCTCCCACAACGCCAACAAGTTTGATGTCTCTAGCGTGCTAGCAAATATCTTGCGCGTTGCTGGCGCGCCGGGGGAAATGTCGTAGTGTGACAGCACCATGAGAACGGATGTCGCCGGACTGACATCTACGGTTCTTGTCCAGTTTGAGTTTGTTTCGTCCATTGGCTATTCGTTCATGTTGGTTTCATGTTGGTTTCATGTCGGTTTCATGTCGGTTTCATGTTGGTTTCATGTCCGTTTCATGTTGGTTTAATGTCGGTTTCATGTCAGTTTCATGTTCGTTTCATGTCCGTTTCATGTCCTTTCGTCCGGTGGCCTTCGCAACACTTTGACACATTTTAATACATTTTGATACTTATCACCACTGGACTAGACAATTCTGTCTGTTGCTCAATCTGGTGAGGTGTGACTGGGCCTTTATATATCGATATATTCACCTAAGTAGCATTCAGTGTATTAACTAGCATTCAGTGTGTAACAGTCTCCGTACATCTTTATAATCTAATCACTAATTATTTGCTGACAAAACGAATGAGAGATGGGCTTGGACATCTTCTTGGACGAAAAAATCCACATCTTTATACATCTATACAGTCACACATCCATCCATTAACCGTACACTATAAAGTCGCCATTAGTGTGGACTGTCACAATTTGGGGCCCTATACTGATATAACCATAGCTGTTGCTAGGAAGTTAAACCCTAATACAAACAACAAACATAATTTCCCATAAATAAGTGAGTCTTGAGGACAGATTAACAAATTGTCTAGGCATACTGCTTTTTCCCGCTGCCATATATTAACCAGATGGGATGGCCGAATGAGTTATAGCGTCCATCTCCCTGGTTGGTTGACCATGGGATCATGGGTTCGAACACTGGTCAAGTCAAACCAATCACTTAAATATTGATACTTGTCACTTCCTAGCCAGGCACTCAGCATTATTAGGATAGGGCAAGGAGCAGTGGAATGACGAAGTCCAATCGTCCGCGATTGGAATTTCTCCTGCTTAATCAACTAATGTACCAAAAAGAAAAAAGAAAAAATCATCTGACAACATGTTTCCATCAAGTGGGCGCTGTCACACAGAAGGCATAATCAGCATATGAATTGAGTCGAGACACGGTAACTTGTAATACTATATGAAAGCGACGCTGACAGTTTGACGGACAGAAGATTGCACAGATATTATGGTGCTTTACCATTGATGGTGCACGTGCAATGCCCTTTTTGACTGGCTGGCTGCCGAAGCCCTTTCTGAAGAACTGATGTGACAGTATTATACTTTCAAGTATTTATATGTCTATCGCTATCGACATAAACCACAGCTGGCACAGAGATAAACCACACTCACCATCTTAATGGACCCCTTGACTGTGAGGATGAAACGTGGTTCATGTGACCCAGCCCCTCTCGCTTCCCCCACCCATGGCTTTTACTGGCTCTGCCTTGCTCTAACTGGCTCTGCCTTGCTCTAACTGATGCTGCCTTGCTCTAACTTGCTCTGCCTTGCTCTAAGTGGCTCTGCCTTGCTCTACTGGCTCTGCCTGGCTCGAATTAGCTCCCCTGGCTCTAACTAGATCCCCATGGGTCTAACTAGATCCCTCTGCCTCTAACTAGATCCCCTGGCTCTAACTAGCTCTCCCTAGCTCTAACTAGCTCCCCCTGGCTCTATCTAGCTCCCCTGGCTCTAACCTAGCTACACTGGTTCTACCTAGGTCCACTGGCTCTAACTAGCTCCCCGTGGCTCTAAATGGCTCCCCCTGGCTCCCCCTGGCTCCCGCTGGCTCCCCCTGGCTCCCGCTGGCTCTGACTGTGTCCCCCTTGCTCTAACTGGGTCCCCCTGGCTCTAGCTGGCTCCCGCTGGCTCTAACTGGCTCCCCTTGGCTCTAACTGGCTGCCCCTGCTCTAACTGCCTCCAACCTGCTCTAACTGACCCCAACTTGCTCACTCTGGCTCAAACTTGCTCGCTCTGGCTCCCCCTGGCTCCCCCTGGCTCCCACTGGCTCCCTCTGGCTCCCTCTGGCTCTCTCTGGCTCCCACTGGCTCCCTCTGGCTCCCACTGGCTCCCTCCGCATCCCTCTGGCTCCCTCTTGCTCCCTCTGGCTCCCTCTGGCTCCCTCTGGCTCCCTCCGGCTCCCACTGGCTCCCATTGGCTCCCACTGGCTCCCTCTGGCTCCCACCTGGCTCCCGCTGGCTCCTGCCTGGCTCCCGCCTGGCTCCCGCCTGGCTACCGCCAGGCTCCCGCCAAGATCCCGCCTGGATCCCGCCTGGCTCCCGCCTGGCTCCCGCCTGGCTCCCGCCTGGCTCCCGCCTGGCTACCGCCTGGCTCCCACCTGGCTCCCGCCTGGATCCTGCGTGGATCCCGCCTGGATCCCGCCTAGCTTCCCGCCTGGTTCCCCCCCATGTGGCTTGCCACCTGGCTCCCCTCAGGTTCCCGCCTGGCTTCCCGCCTGGCTTCTCGCCTGGCTTCTCGCCTGGCTTCTCGCCTGGCTTCTCGCCTGGCTTCCCGCTTGGCTTCCCCCCTAGCTCCCACCCCCCTTGTCTCCCGCCCCTTGTCTTCCTCCCCTTGTCTTCCCAGCCTGGCTTCATCCTTGACTCCCATCCTGGCTTCCCCCTTGACTCCCAGCCTGGTTTCCCCCTTGACTCCCAGCCTGGCTTCCCCCTTGACTACCAGCCTGGCTTCCCCTTTGACTCCTAGCCTGGCATCCCCCTTGACTCCCAGCCTGGTGTCCCCCTTGACTCCCAGCCTCGCTCCCCCCTTGACTCCCAGCCTGGCGTCCCCCTTGCTTCCCTCTGGTCTCCCACTGTCGCCACCGATCCTGGTGCCTCCTGGTAACAGCCCTTAACTACAGGTGCATCATAAACATTAAAGCTGGCTTTTATGGTTACAGATATGCTTGGTCAGAGGCGACGGACTGTAGCACTGGATAGAGCACAGTGGTGCCCAGTCAGTGGTCCAAGTGGCAGGACGGACGCCAGTCCCCGAACTCTAGTGGGCAGATCCGGTACCAGAGTGTGCATTGACATACGTGTCCTATAGACATATATATTCAGCTGACATTCCGACTGGAACTGAGTACTGATTAAAATTGCATAGTGCAATGGTTTTTGGTTCTCTAATTTGTCTGCGAAAAATATATTAAACTATTTGTTATTATCTACCTTACATTAATTTGAAGCAACTTTGATGGTAAATGGCTAACTTTTAGGATATTTGAAGTGCAAATGTTTAAAATAAAATAAATGTTGGCAAGCACATGAAAACTCTTACATCATAGGTGTCTGCAGTAACAGGTTCTATTAAATAAAATCAGCATTCCCCTCTATGTGACAACAGATGCTTAAGTTAATGAGTGCATCAGTATCTAAGTTAGATGTATAGATTCAAATCTAGATAATTGCTTTGTTTTTTGAAAATTTGATGCTTCATCGGACTATGCAGTTTCAAGTTTGTGTCGAGTTATGCAACATGTTATGCACAAAGCATAAAGGGCTCCCATGCATAATGTAAAGCATAGACCTTTGTGTGCATGTGTTATTTCATGTCCTGGATCGTGCATATGTAATTGTGAGTCTGAATTTGGATTTCCACCGCTGTGTATAACTTACAGCACCATCAAAGGCCGGTTGCTCTCATACCATGTCTATGTGGTGTGGGAGGTTAAAAATCCCTTGGGTCGGTAAAAGTGTAGCCTCGGGCTTTCTATCGACCAGCAGTGGAATGAGGAAGACCAGTCGTCTATGACTGAAATTTCCCCTGCTTAAACAACTAATGGACCAAAAATAATAAAATAAAATAAAATAAAAAAAGACTGCCTGAGCGCCCTGGGCGACCTGAGGCATGTACTGACGTCGTGGAGGGTCGTCTGTTAGCTGGGCTTCCGGTCATGTGACCTACGAATCGTTCCATTTGAGCCTTGATCATGCTTTGTAATTAATAAAGGAGTGTCATACTGATGCTATGTCTAAGCATTATACTTATATTATGCATAAGCTTTAGGTAAGTATAATTAATCAGAAGCTTTCCACTCCAGTTATTTAATTCTCCGGCGTCAGTCATCTCCTGTAGTGTTCTTATCATTATAGTCATCGACTATGCAATCTCAGTCCGATTGTAGCGCCACCTGTCTGTATACATGGGAACTTGTCACACGGTATCGGCTACCACTCTTTTATAAATAACACAAATGGGTAACATAAGAAATTTACCATCAACGTCTGATGTCTTCCTGGCTTCTTAGTCAGAAATATAATCATAGGTAGCAGTTTGTAGCTAAGTTACTAACTTCAGAAATATCTAGTTCTGAACCTAGATATATTTGGTTCTAAAGTTACCTGGACTTAGATGGTGAGAATGTTATTCTGTAAAACAGGAAACTGGTTTGAAGGTTTGCATGCAATGACTGCTGGTTCCTACCCATTTAACCCATTGTACTTGCTTTTTTGTGTATGTGTAAATATAGTTTATTCATTGAATAAAGTCTTTTGTCAGCGCTGTGGCACTGGTCTTCCAGCCATGTGACAATACCGTTATTTACTATATATGTATATGTAGTCTGATATTGTCATCAGCAGCTAGCTCGAGTCAGCAGTGGTCAGGTGAAATAACAATATTAAACATTCCAAGACTTAAATATAGTATAGTTTGACAATTCACATATAAAAATAGTAGTTTATATGTTGTTGTATTCATACATACTTAGATAGATAGATATATTTAACCTTTATAAATAATGAAAAGATGAATAAAATCAGAAAGAATGTCTGCACTCTTTAGAATATCGGCTTAATTAATTAAATAACATGGAACAAACCTTGCTTCAACACATATTTTAAAATTCTAGTCACCTGAATTTGATATGCGATTTTGATATGGCTATTTGCTGTATCTCACCAGAATGCTCATATTCTAGAAATATGAACTGTATTGCACATAAAATTACCCTGCGATATTTGGTGTAATGTTCCGAGCCAGATCCGTCCTTGCCTACTGAGTTGAAGCACAAATAACTCACTGTATGATGCTGTACAGGGAAGAAAGGTTGAAGTACATAGTGAATATGAAGCCATGTGAAAGAGAGATTAAACGGAGAATAAACATTGCCAAAACAACATTTCTTAAGATGCAGAAAGTACTAACATCTAGAGACATAAATATAAAAACAAGACTCTGACTGCTAAAATGCTATGTGTGGTCTACACTTTTATATTGCTGCGAGACATGGACTTTGAAGAAAGCAATAACAACAAAGCTCGAGGCATTTGAAATGTGGCAATACAGAAGAATGTTAAAAATTCCATGGACAGCAATGATAAGCAACGTGGAGGTCCTAACAAGAATGAAAATAAAGAGACAGATAATACAAACGATCAAAAACAGAAAAATTAAATACTTTGGCCACATGATACGACACCAGGAATCACAAAGAAGAATACTGGAAGGGAAGATAGAAGGGAAAAGACCAAGAGGGAGAAGGAGAACAACATGGATGGACAACATCACTGAGTGGACAGCAATGAGCTATTCGGAATGCGTGAGAGGAACGAATGACAGGAAGAGATGGAGGTCCATTGCAGCCAACCTTCTTCGAGAAGACGGCACCCATTGATTGATGATTGATGAAGCCCTGTAGCTTGTAACCTATTAAAGTAGCATACTCCGATGCTTTTGAGCTTGTCATTTTCTGAGATAAATATTGTGATGGGGCCCTCTGTTGGCCGCCCAGAACTTGACCCTCATGCTGTAGACCCCCCAAGCAAGCAGGATAATGAGTATGTTTGCTTCTTACGTCTCTAATCTCCGCACACTGCGGCATCCATGATCAAGTGATTCGCCTCTGCCCTGCCAGGTCCCACGTCAACTTCAGGGGGAGGTTACGCTAGTTGCACGCAGTATGTGGGAGCCCTGTCGCAGCGCTGCCCGGCGGCTACCGTACCACCACCTATCGCTATGAACTGCAATGGTGACGGATCAGTCCTTGCTGCCACCGTATGGTAGTGGAGCTCATGTCTGGACTACTACACTATATTAAAATGAACATTGTGATATACTTTACTTTAGGTGGAAGGACGTTTTATTTTAAATGGCCAACTTTGGAGATATTTGAAGTGCAAAAATGGCAAATTAATTTTAGCATGCATGCCAAAACTATGACACAATAGGCTTTTGCAGTGAGATGTTCTATTAAATTGGCTCAGTATTCTGTTATATGCAGTGACAAATGTTTGATAAGTGCACCAGTATCTAAGATAGATATGTGGAATCAAATTTAATCTAGATAATTGTTTTGGTTTTGAAAATTTGATGTTTTCATCGGACTATCTCAGCTCTTGTGAAAATATTCAAAATGGGCATTGTAGTACTTTCCTTCTGGGACCTCTGTTCAAGTATCCCTTCTCTTTAATTAGTGGCCCATATTTCTGAACATGCTTCTCTTCTATTTCATAGAGAATGCTGGTTTTTCTAACAGTGTAAACATCCCATAACCTATTGTATGACCTTAGATGTTGCCAGGACCTGTCCTGATATGACCTTAAATGCGATCAGGATGCAAAACCCCCCAACAACCAAACCCTAACCTAGGTCACCCTGAGAAGGCAGAATGACTAATACTGACTTCTATACCATGAGTGGGAGCGGGACGTAGCTCAGGTGGTAGAGTGTCCACCTGTGAAGGTGTGGGTCATCCGATCTATCCTGCTCAGTGGATCGATTTGCAGTTTGGGCTATTGGGCTATTTTCCGTTCCAAGCAGTGGTCCACAACTGGTTCATCAAAGGCTGTGGTATGTGCTGTCCTGTCTGTGGGAACATGCATATAAAAGCCCCCGTGCTGCTTATCAGAAAGAGTAGCCTATGTGGTGGCAGCAGATTTCCTCCAAAGAAATATGTCAGAATGATAATATGTTTGAAGTCCAATAGCCAATGATAAAAATCAATGTGCTCTAGAGGTGTCAATAAATAAAACAAACCTTTTTTTGTCCATAGAATGACAACATAGTTCTGCAGTCATGAGTGTATCCTATATAACTCTCAGGGAATAGGGTGGGCAACACATTATGAATAGTATATGTATATCTAAATATAAATAGTCTTATTCGATCCTGATAATTGTGGATCAATAAAGCTATGCTGATCATGTTACTGCTCTTTTAAATTGTTGCTTTACCTTTGTGTGCAACATTGTGATCAAATTATCCAAACTCGATGCAGTGTTTTGAATATGTAAGCGGAAGGCCTCAGATAACTCAACAGAAGTGATGCACTAAACGAAATGCTGTACTGCTACACGCCTGTTATTATGTTGTATTTATAATAGACAATGCCGGTTTCATTTCAAATTACACAGTTTCATAGCTTCGAGGGGATAGTTCGCTTAACAAAGCATCAACTTTATCATGTTCATCAAAGCGATGTTGCTACAGCAGATAAGAGATTACTACTATCTCCAACGGGTGTTGTGTGTCGATGTAAGCATATAAGGTGAAAGGCAGCCTGAAAACCTGCAACCAGTGGATTTTTTATATAAAAAAATGGATGGGTCACCATGAGCCGTACCCGGTAAGTGCATCAGTATCTAAGTAGGTATGTCTGTTTTGGGTCACAGCTACACCTAATCTCGTGGAAGGTCGATTGATTGATTGGTGGTTGTTTTATGCCGTGTCGGCAGCATAGGCCATATTCACGGTGAGAAATGTTTGTTTTTTGTTCAAACCATCGCTTTTACATATACAAGCATACAATCAATTATGTGTCAATAGACACTTATGAATTTTTTAAACTCACAATCATATAGTTTCTGGTCAAGCCAAATAAAATTCTAGATGAAAGTATTATTCATTAATGGAATTTGTTTAATAAGCTATATGAGGTGGTAGAAACCAGCTGCCCTCAAAAAGGCCTGGTGGAAGGTCTGAGAGATGGTGAATGCACATACATAAAGTGGTATTTTATCCAATGTAAGATATAGGCCAGGGTAATTTCACTGCAATGTACATTTGAAACTAATGTACAGTAAGAACGCTACCATTTTTTGTCAACCTGTATGTAAATATGAGTAGGATAGTCTAGTAATAAGAGTAGAACAAATCAAATATATATATATATATATACCAAGCAAATCCAAAAAAACTAACATAGAATACTAATCATACTGAGCAACTATCTACCTGCTACTGTAATGCAGGCAATCAAGCACCTTATCAGCTGCTACTATCTGATAAGATAATACCACCACTACAGCTGGCCCGCATTGAAAACAAGCCTGAGTACTCGAGCAACTTCATAGTGCTGCCCCACTGGGAGATCAGGCCACCAGCACCATGACCTGATATCCCACTCAGTCACATTATCCTGACACTGAGCCAACCAGTCCTTGCCCAATTCTAATAATGCTGAGCACCAGGCTAGGAAGCGACAAGTATAAATCTTTAAGTCATTAGTTTGATTCGACCATGGTTCAAACCCACAAACCCATGGGTTTGAATTGCCTGATCGCCCAAATCAGGAGATGGATGCTCAATTCATTAAGCCATCCCATCTGGTGGTGCGCACTGTCACAAGTCGGTACCCGTCCTGATATAACCTTAGATGTTGCCAGGACGTAAAACTCCAAAAACCAACCAACCTGAAGCTGTGACCCAAAGTGCTGAAACAGATTCGGTTTTCCCAGCGAAATGTGCAATATTTGTATTACTCTAATTAATGTTTGACAGTTATTTTCATCAATTCAGTATTGTGAGAGGCTGCTAATATAATTGCTGATAATGTTCGTTTGTTGGGTTGGATTTTACGTCCTACCAACATCTAAGCTGATATCAGTCCGGGTACCAATTTGTGACAGCGCACACTCATGGAATTGCATGCGGTTACCGCTACAGCTGACATTTCATTTGTAATATGTATAAGACTTTTATTATTGAACATTATTTGCATGGAGTTACATAAATGAAACCATCAGTTGTAATAGTATCAAGGAATTGTACTCTATGGCCGGAAGACCAGTGCTCTGGCACTGACAAGAGATATTATTCAATGAATAAAAAACATTTAGTAAAAAAAAAGTGACGGTGATTGCATCAGGGAGCCTAGGTAGTGTAAAGGTTAGCATGCTAGCTCCGAAATGGCGAGACGTGTCGGTACAACAACTGCTCCAGGGACATTTTCCAATGTTCATCACCCCACCCCCTCACCCCCACCCGCACCCCCACCCGCCACCGTACGCCATGACATATATATAGTTAGTTACCCGTGCCCCGTCTGATATATCACGCTCCGTAGCGTGGTATAAGGCGCGGTATATCACCCTTCACTTAACATCCGCTAGGAGCTATGCCGGCAGAGCGCACTCTAATGGCTACTTTGTCTCAGCTGCTTAATGGCCCTGCTATTTATCATTGCTGCCTGTTCACAGAGGAGAGACACAAAGGGCTCTCTGGTCTGTGAAACAAACACAATTTTATTACATCAAAGACGCTCTTCGGTTCAACCAATCATGGCTGCGCTTTCCCCGCTGGGGGGTAATCGATTAATCAACTTGGGTCACCCGAGCCACTTTTTGGCACATGCAAACATCCTACAGACTCGGGTCGAATAATCGGATACGCTTCTCCACGCTCGGGGTCGAAACAATGGTGGCTTAATCCAAAACTTATTTTTGTATTATTTTTTTTAAATAAGTATTTAAATAGGATTTAAATTGTTTTATGATGGCATAGTTTAGTGATATTTCCATTTCATTAATCTATGTTATTACCCAAAAAAAACATGTATGACTGGTACCGGTAGCTGTTATCCTGCAGGATGGTGCCGGCGCAAATGTGACGTCATCGCTCCTGGCCACCCCAGCCAAAAGGTGGGTTACTGGGGTTGGGTTGTTTTGCACATGGCACGTGTATTTGTCGACTGCACTCGCAGTGTTCTATTTGAAATTCTGACGACTCAGTTGAGCCGAGTCGCCCGGGTCGTGTTAATCGATTACGGCTCAAGAGACCAGGCCACGAGTGCCATATTCCACTCAGTCACATTGTCCATGTTGCTAGCTACATGGGTAATTGAGTGCGCGAGACCATCCCACCCTGTTTCTATGGACGCGATGCTTGACACCCCCTACCAGCATATAACTTAACGTTGCATAGTCGATAGTTTTGAATTTCTGTAAAGTTTGTTTCATTTTAAACGGTAAACTTTTGAGATATTTTTAGTGCAAACATGGAAAATTAGTTTTGGCAAGCTTGTCAAAACTCTGACACCGTGTCGTTCAATTATCTTGACACACAGCCAACCAGTGCTTGCCCTATCCTAATAATGCAGAGCACCTGGCTAGGAAGCGACAAGTATAAATCTGTAAGTCATTGCTTTGACTCGACCAGGATTCGAACCCACTGCGTGCCACACACACACAAGCATATGGTCTCAACACAACCACATGCTTTCTAGTTGCAGCCTCCCCTCCTCCCCCCAGTGTCCTTGTCCGTGTCCGTGTCCGTGTGCGTGTCCGTGTGCGTGTCCGCAACAAAGATGGCGTCCACCTCACCGCTGACATATGGGGACATATGGGGTCCCTGGGCGGGTGAGCCTCGTTATGATGGATGTCGGCGTGGGCGGCCT
Organism: Branchipolynoe longqiensis; assembly: GCA_030323885.1. Taxonomy (NCBI): domain Eukaryota; kingdom Metazoa; phylum Annelida; class Polychaeta; order Phyllodocida; family Polynoidae; genus Branchipolynoe; species Branchipolynoe longqiensis. Next base: position 28,781,034 of record CM059195.1, on the reverse strand, counting down.
TGGCGGGTCCACTCACCGCGACACGGCCGGTAATGGCCGACCAGCCCCCGCCCGGCTACTGCACAGGCCCCACCTGGTCCCCGACCCGCACCCACGTAATTAAGACAAGGTAGAGCGGGGAAGGGGCCCATCGCACCAGCAGAAAGGCTCCAGCCCGCCCCCATCCCACTCCTCCCGCACCCCACCACTCCCACCCTGGTGGCGAAAGCGATCTTCAACCGTCAACCCGCCCTCTGGCGGCAGTAGCAAGCACGAATTATGCAGGTAGCAAGTCAGTGTGCAGTGTGCAGTGTGCAGTGTGCAGTGTGCAGTGTGCAGTGTGCAGTGTGCAGTGTGCAGTGTGCCGTGTGCAGTGTGCAGTGTGCAGTGTGCAGTGTGCAGTGTGCAGTGTGCAGTGTGCAGTGTGCAGTGTGAGCTGTGGTAAAGGTTTTATTGAGGTTATATCATTAATATGCACTCCGTCAAACCAATGACTTATCAAATTTATACTTGTCGCTACCTAGCCTAGCGCTCTTCATTAATAGGATAGGACAAGGTCTGATTTGCACAGTATCAGTATAATGTGACTGTGAGATATCAGGTCATGGTGCTGGCACCCTGATTTCCCAGTGGGGCAGCACTATTATTAAGTCACCATGAGTCTAAGCTGTCACAAGTCAGTACCCATCCTGATATGACCTTACATGCTGCTAGAATGTAAATCAACAAACAAACTTTGTGGCAAAGGTATTTTAGACGATGTTCAACAACCTGCATTATGATGGCAGTACTGCGAACTACTGTTCTGAGTAGTGGGTATTCATTATCCAGCATGCTCTGTTAAAAGGTTTTATGAAGATTTGTTTTCCATCACCCTCTGGTGCCACCGCTGACAGGGAACTCCTTGAATGTGGTGTGTACCGAGACACTCGCTGTGCCCCAAGGTATGTGGGAAACGCTTTCATGCAGAATGCCTAACACAAACCGGTCGGTATTCCAATACAATCAAACAAACTTAAAGCTGCATAGTCCGATGAAATATCAAATTTTCAAAACCAAACCAATTATCTAGATTTGATTGTACATATCTAACTTAGATACTGATGCACTTATTACGTATTTGTTGCCACATAGAAGGCAATACTGAGTCAATTTAACACAAGCTGTTACTGCAGAAGTCTATGGTGTCAGAGTTTTGGCAAGCTTGCCAAAACTAATTTTCCATGTTTGCACTCAAAATATCTCAAAAATTTACCATTTAAAAATAAAAGTAACTTTGAACTAATGTAAAGTAGATACTAGTGATCGATCTAATACATTTATCTCAGAAAAAATATAGAAGTTCAAAACCATCGGACTATGCAACTTTAATGTTGTAGCTAGCAAGTCATTGGTCACCTTGATCTGTGGAAAATGTATTATAGACGAATTACACCACCAATCCGCATCCTGCTGACACTGACGCGATCTGTTCATCTGAGTGTCAATACCCCTTGATCTTATTAAACTGGTGGAGGGCTGTGCTCCCTCCGAGTGGAAGAACCCAAGCTGCAATTAGTAATTAATACACAAGGGGAGCTTCTAAAGGCCCAGTCAGACCTTAACATACTGAGTACTGGACACCACTGGACAAAGAATTGTGGTGTCCGGTGTCGAACTGTTGCAACGGCCGATGGACGAGCCGGACGAAACGGACGCTAAACAGACGCTAAATGGACATTAAGGAATAGTTAAACGGATGTCAACTGGACATCAAATGGACGGACCGGACACCAAATGGACACCAACCGGACACCAACCGGACACCAACTGGACACCAACTGGACACCAACCGGACACCAATCGGACACCAACCAGACACCTTCTGGACACCTACGTGACTCTTCACGGCCAAAAACCGATGGACCAAATTCCCTCAGCACCGTCAACGGACTCTTCAGGATACAAACCGGACACCTAACGGATGAGTAACAGACATGAAACGGACAAAATGGATATAAACCGGACACCAACCATACACGTCTGTCCAGCGGTGTCCGGTACAAGTTTTGAACATGTTCAAAACTTGTACCGGACACCGCCGGACACCACCGGAGATAGAACGGACACGCCGGATGGGTACCGTATATAAACCGTACATTACCGTACTTCACCGGACAGTGTCCGGTTTCTGTCCGGTTCCTCAATCCGGTGAGGTCTGACTGGGGCTTTACAGATCACATTTCGCCTAGATCCCGCTGCATGCAAGCAGTGCTGTGGCATTTACTGCGATATCTCTCTGGGTGTGGGTGAGGTGGGTGGGTGGGGGGGGGGGGTCACAGGCATTGTGTAATCTGTGTAGTAATCATTGTCTACATCAAAGCACAGATCCTCAATGCCCTAAGGGCATTTGGCGGTCACAGTTAATGGTGAAGAGCAGTAATACATGTATGGCAGCCCACTGGGGGACACACTGCCCCATATGTTACAGTTGTATAGTCTGGGTCTGTCGGGGTATCTGCCACTTTGTTTAGATAAATATGGTGGGGGGTCATTATTTTACTAGATATTAGTTCTTATAAACCGCTAACCAGACGGGATGGCCGAATTAGTTAGAGCGTCCGTCTCCCGTGGTGGTAGACCATGGAATCGTGGGTCAAACCAATGACTTAAAAATTGATACTTGTCACTTCCTTGCCAGGCGCTCAGCATTATTAGGATAGGGCAAGGACTGGTTGGCTCAGTGTCAGGATAATGTGACTGAGTGGGATATCAGGTCATGGTGCTGGTGGCCTGGTCTCCCAGTAGGGCAGCACTATAAAGTTGCCATGAGTGGGCACTGTCACAAGTCGGTACCAGTCTGATATGATGTTAGATGTTGTTAGGACGTAAAACAACAAACAAACACTATAAACCGCTACCTCTGGGTATCTTTGTCAGAATGCCTACATGTACATGACAATTGTTCATGTATTCAGTTTAATGTTGGCTTCTGCAGTAATAGGTTATGTCAAAATGATCTAGTTTTCCCTTCAATGCTGCAATACATGTTTACTAAGGTTATTAGTTTTACGTCCTGGCAACATCTAAGTTAATATCAGGATGGATACTGACTTGTGACAGTGTGCACTCATGGGGACTTTATAGTGCTGCCCCACTGGGAGACCAGGCCGCCAGCACCATGACCTGACATCCGACTGTCACATGATCCTGACACTGAACCAACCAGTCCTTGCCTCATCATAATAATACCAAGCACCTGGATAGGAAGCGACAAGTATCAATTTTTATGTCATTGGTTTGACTCGACCAGGGTTCAAACCCATGATCCCATGGTCTACCAACACGGGGGACGGATGCTTTACCTCTTTCAGCCATCCCATCTGAAATTGTAATGTTATGTGTGCATATATATATGTGTACTATACGTGTGTGCATATATCGGTATACACGTATGGGTATAAAAATAGGCAATAGACAACTCATTCGGCTATCCCTTCTCGTCGGTTGGCTAAGTCAGGGGTAACACCCTCCAATTAAACTTGGTTCATTCACAATTATCAGTCTAATCAGTCTATAGCCGTGTTCACGCGGGAAAAGTTTACGGCGCTTTATGCAAGGCAGATAATATGAACCGAACTAGTGTCGCATCCACACGGGCAGTACTTGGGCCGGAAATCGATATCAGCGCATGAGCACCAGCACCAGTTTCGGTTAGTTGACGTCGGCACAAGAGAGTGTGGGTTCGACCTAGATATGTATGGACTGAATCGTATTGGTTTGGAATGGTCAAAACTTCTGCTGGGCAGTGAAAACCTTAAAATAAATCATGAACAAAATATATGTGCACCTCTAGCAGGTTCATAGACCAAATTATATTATATAGTCTGGCGTGCTTAATCCGCCTCAAGTAAGTCAGTTGCGTTCACAAGGACAATATAAGTCGAATCATCAAATTTGGTTCATATAAACCACCTACACAAGTGGTTCATAAAATCCGAATAATATGAATCGAATCAGCCCTAATCCGACTTAGCCTCGCGTTCACACGCGAAATGTAACCCGAACTATATATACAAGTAGATTTTTATGATTCGAATTAACTGCCCCGTGTGAACACGGCTTATGTCTTCCCTTGTTGTAACCTGATAATGTACCCCCCGGAAGTACACTGACAGGGCCCGTAATTGGTTCTAATCGACGCCAAGAAAAATCAATGAGATTTTAGAATACACTATCCATCATGGGCTGTCAAATAAAACGCCGATTAATTTGAGCGCGCTGTATCCGGTATCAGATTAAACCGATCCTGTGATTCGTGTACGCCTTAATGATTTAATTCTCTTATCGTCTTTAATGAACTGTGAGCACATATAAGATTCAAACGAGATCAATCCAGGCGAAAACAGAATTCACGAGTGGAAGTCAGATTTTCATTGTGGACTCGCGACACGCTCCCCTGAACTCTGCATGCTGTCCTCTGCACAGGCAGCAGTACTTAAAAAAAAGGAAAGCTTGTTTTATTTAACGATGCCTCTAGAGCACATTGGTTTTTATCATCGGCTTTTGGACGTTAAACATATAGTCATTCTGACATATTTCTTTGGCGGAAGCCCGCTACCGCCACATAGGCTACTCTTTCTGATAAGCAGCAAGGGATATTTTATATACACTTTCCCACAGACAGGACAGCACATACCACAGCCTTTGATGCACCCATTGGTGACCACTGGTTGGAACGGAAAATAGTCCAAACTGCAAATGTGTCCACTGAGCAGGATCGGTCAGATGACCCACGCCTTCACAGGTGGACACTGTACTGCCTGAGCTACGTCCTGCTCCCCGCAGCAGTACTTCATGTGACATCCACAGTGGAAGTGTAGCTTTTGTTAGTGGTTATTTTACATCCTAGCAACTTCTAAGGTCATATCAGGATGGGGAAGTGTAGGGCGGGGTAGTCTAATCAGTAGAGCGCGCGCCTTGCGCGCATGCCAAAGTATCGGGAGTTCCGTTCCCGGTCGAGACAAACCAATGACGTTAAAATTGGTACTTGTGGCTTCCTAGCGTGGTGCTTGGCATTAATAGGATAGGGCAAGGACTGGTTAGCACAGTATCAGGATATCATACATTATATTATATTGGGGAAAACCTAATAACTTGTTCTAAGTTCATATATATATATATATATAGATATAGATATAGATATATAATGTATACATATTATATATTTACATATATATAGAGATATATATAGATTATATTGATATATATAGATATATATTTATATATATATATATATATATATATATAATAAAAATGCTGTATGCATGAGTACGACACTCAAGAACCAGTAGTACAGGAAGTATCCTCCAGGTGGCACCAGGAGTAAGGTTGGCCGGGACGGGTGGTTCGGCGAAATATAAATAGCGATCACCTTTTTTTCTTTGTTGTTGTTGGTACATTATTTGTTTAAGCAGAGGAAATTTCAATCTTGGACGATTGGCCTTCCTCATTCCACTGCTCCTTGCCCTATCCTAATAATACCAAGCACCTGGCTAGGAAGCGACAGATAGCAATTTTTAAGTCATTGGTTTGACTCGACCGGGGTTCGAACCCACAACACCATGATCTACCAAACACGGGAGATGGATGCTCTAACTCATTCGGCCATCCCGTCTGTGTTATTTATATTCGCATAATGGCTTATGCAGGAGAGATATATATAACAAGTAGCAACCTTTAGCTTGCTTCCCAGCAGTTACCGGAGGTGGGATATTTGCCAAATGCAGGTCGCGCTACCATGGTGGTGAATTGAACTACATGGTAATATATCCATACTATAGAATATTGATACATAAAATAGTGGCTTGTTTATGGGGCTGTCACACTACGACGTAACGACGTCAACGTAGGGAGAACGTGAAGAACGTTGAACTTCTCAGCGTAGTATGCAAATTTGGGCAGAAGTTGAACGTGGATGCAGCGTAGTGGACGAGAGCGTAACGTTGGTAAAGTGTAGTGATACCGTCAATCCCCGAGAGAGGACAACGTCACTACGTTCACGGAACGTTATGAACGTTATTCCATCGCCAGAAGAACGTTACATGACGTTAGCTATGTCGGGACACGTTGAATGTACGTTGAATGCACGTTCTCCTGACGTTCTCCTGACGTTCTCCTGACGTTCTCCTGACGTTCTCGTGACGTTCTCCTGACGTTCCCATTAAGCCTCGTAGGCTTTTGCACTTGGTTTAATGTGGGTCAACGTAGTGGAACGTAGTGGAACGTAGTTGAACGTAGTGAGCAGCGTTGAAATAACGTCCATTTAACGTCATTGACGTTCACTGAACGTGAACAGAACGTACGGCGAACGTAAACCCTTACGTTCGACCTACGTCGAAAGTTTTGAACATGTCCAAAACCTTGACGCAACTCGACGTAACACGACGTAATGTGACGTAGCTCGACGTCATTCTAACGTCATTCTGATGTCATCATGACGTAACCCAACGTCATGATGAAAAATGCCCACGTTAGGCTCACGTTGGCTCGTTACGTCGTAGTGTGACAGGGGTATTATATTCGGTGTGCTAAATAACATATATAGCGTATATATTCCCTCTTCCATAATTTACCTGTGTCATGAAGCATTGTCCTTTTCCCTTGATGTGTTTGTTGATGATCGATTGCATCCTATCAAAGACCCTATAATACTAAAATGGCTCACTCAGCCTGTACTGTGTAATCAAAATGATCAAACCCACCACCTGGTGCGCTGGCTGTTCTCTTGGTTAAACAGGTGCTATATTATATGTGTAAATGTATATATTAATGTGAAAGATGTCTGATGATGGTGATGCTGATGATGATGATGCTGATGATGATGTGTATTTGTTCATAGCAATTTCATATTGATGTGTATTCATACTTACCTATCTCATGTATAATATAATTGTATGTGTTTACATGTGAAACACCAACCATCAGCTGGGCTGATCAAACCCACCACAATGTGGCACTGCAAAATTTACATTACCATGGGAGAGATAGGGAGTGAGCCGTCTTAGTATTATGGGTCTTTGATCCTATGCCTCGGTTGTAATTACTGTTATATACTACAACAGGGCTGCCCCATTGGGAGACCAGGGCACCAGCATCCTGATCCGATAATATCCTCATTCACATTATCCTGATATTTAGCTGTTCAGTCTTTGTCCTGTCCTAGTAATACCGAGCAGCTACGCTAGGTAGCGACACATACTAATTTTGTAAGTCATCAGTTGGACTCAGCCGAGTTTTTAAACCTCCTACCTTCACCATGGAAAGCCTGCACTTTTTGTTTTTTGTTTGTTTGTTTGTTCTTTTACCTCCTAGCAACATCTAAAGTCATATCAGGACGGGGCGCTTTTCAGGAAATAGAAACTACAAGAAAAGTAGAAGTGGAGTACATATGCTGTACACTATACATCATAGGCTGCTCCCCCACTTTCTTTTTATGTTCAGAATGGGTTGTGCTGCACACAATGCAACACAGCCAGTTGACTATTTCCATGTCTCCCTTAGACACAAAATAGCTTTGTCATTCAATCCGCATAGTAATGTTGTGAGTAGTATCCCACGGTGCAACTTGCTCTGTGGTCAAGGCATTATAGACGATTTCCACAACTGACCTTCCCGCTGATGACAGTGACAAGAACTAATGTTGTGAGAAGCTCAGTGCAGGGTGCGCTATGTAAAAGGTCTTTGTGGTAAATGTCCACCACTGAGTGAAGTATGGTTTGTAATTGATAATTTACTGATGAATAAAAGTCTAGCTCAGTCCAATCACTCTTATCAAAAAGAGAAGAATGTCACCTCAATTTAAACCGGGCGCGGTGGCCGAATCGTTAGAGTGCATGCCTCGCATGCGATATATCGCATCGCGAGTTTACTTCCGGGTTCAGTCAAACCAATGACTTACACAAGTTATACTTGTTGCTTCCTAGCTTGATGCTCCGCATTAATAGGATATGGCAATGACTGGGTAGCTCAGTGTCAGGATAATGTGGATGAGTGGTATGTCAGGTAATGGTGCTGGCAGCCTAGTTTCCCAGTGGGGCAGCAATATAAAGTAGCCATGAATGTGCACTGTCACAAGTCAGTACCCATCATGATGTGGTCCTAGATGTTGCCAGGACATAAAGCTCCAACAACCAACCAACCAACCAACCTCAATTTGCAAATAAAGCAATTGTTTTGATATCAGGAGACTTTAGGGGTATTTTCATCAGATGGTAAAAATAAGTTACTGCTGACTTGCGTAATCCACTTACGTAGACGCAGGCAGTTGGGAGATTGGCAAGTCGCAAGGGCCGCTAAATGTGTGGGCGCATGCATGTGAAATGGAAGAGAAGTAGATTAATTAAGCACCGCTAGCCCAGATTCCACATCCATGCAGCCCGCATGGATGGATCAACATACATTGCCATGACAACAATCCTTACCAGCTTCACAGATTTCATTCCCATGGTGGCGAAGCGGGATTCTTTCACACACAGGCACTACAGGTGCGGAGACACTCCAATGAGGGGGTGGGGGTGAGGGTGGGGGTAGCGGGGTGGGGGGTATGCTTAGCGGGTACCTGATGATATAGCCAGTTGGCGGTAGAGGTTTACTTTTTGTTTGTTTTTGTTTGTTTTTGTGTTTTTTTTACATCATGGCAACATCTGTGGTTATATCAGGATGGGTACTGACTTGTGACAGACAGAACCAGTGGTCCACAACTGGTTCATTAAAGGCTGTGGTATGTGCTGTCCTGGCTGTGGGAAAGTGCATATGAAAGACCCCCTTGCTGCTTATCAGAAAGAATACCCTATGTGGCGGCAGTGGCTTTCCTCCAAAGAAATATCAGAATGACCATATGTTTGATGTCCAACAGCCGATGATACAAATATCAAATTGCTCTTGAGGCGTTGTTAAATAAAACAAGCTTTAGATTTTTTTGTGATAAAACTGCATAGTCCGATGCTTTTGAGTTTCTGTCATTTTGTGAGGTACATATTTTAGGTTGGCCGTTATAATTCACCTTACTTTAGTTTGAATCAGGTGAAGCGGCATTTTCTAGCCGAGTCTGATGGGGCTGTCACACTACGACGCTTCTCGCCGGCGACCCGTCAACGTGTGGTGTTTTTGGGCGATATTTGGTGAAATATGGAGAAGCGCTGGTGGCGCGTTATCGGCGCGTCGGTACACGTCGGTACACTATTTTGGACGTTGACGGTCGGCGGACAACGTCGGCACGCGTTATTGGTCGCCGATCGTTTTGAACATGTCAAAAACTACCAGCGACCGGCAATGCGCAGCACTAAATGGGTAAGAACGCTAGGAGGACGTTAGGCGCGCGTCGTGCTGCGTTGGACGCGCCGGAATAACGTTATGGGAACGCTAGGAAGACGGCGCGCGCGCGGGAGGGTCGTTACTCACGCGTTGCGCAAACTGGGCCGTTTTTGTTTTACGCCCTAGCAACATTTAAGGTTAAATGAAGACGTCGCGCCAAACTTTTTTTTTTTTTTCCCCAGCGCGTCGACACACGTTGGCCGCGCGCATAACGTGCCGTGCTGACGCCGATCTTTTCCCCAAAACCGCCGAAAAGTTTGACGTTTCTCGACGCGCAACATAATACTTTCAACGCTGACGGGTCGCCGAGAGAAGCGTTGTAGTGTGACAGGCCCATAAGCGACAAGCATGTGTGCAGGTGATAAATAAATAGTTACATAATGCAATAAAACATTTTTCGCTTTCATTATAATCCTTCTTTAATTTAGTTAACCCACTTAAAGCTGCATAATCCTGTGGTTTTTAGTTTCTGTCCTTTCTCTTCATAATGATCAGCCTAATATCTTGATCTAATCTCTCTTACTGCCATAAATATTGTGAGGTATATACTACTTATGCAAATATTATTCATGTATGTAATTCTCCTGCTTTGTTATTATCTTTCAATTGTGCATATTACTGCGGTAATATGGGTAATTCGAGACCGAGTCGGAGCTGCCCCCCCCCATGCCCCTTCCCCATGCCACTCCCTCTTCCCCTCCCCTCTCACTCAACCCCCTCTCTACAGGCGGCGACACCATCGCCCTGCCTCCCTACTCCCCCCCCCACTGCCCTCCAGATGGCGCCACCACCCCACGACCCGGAACCAGCGCTCTGACGTCACCCTCCCCTCCCCCTACACTCCCCTCCGCCTCCCGCTCAGCCCACTTCTCACCAGCCAGCGCACCGACAAGACCCACCTAAATTCGACCACCCACCCACCCAACATCGACAGATGGAAGGTTGAGGCCCGGATCCCGCCCGACACACAACACCTCACCCCCCTCCGCCCACAATCCAACATACACAACACCTGTCCGCATACATGATGCACTTACCTATTACCTTGCTGATCATCAACTGTACTGATACATTCACTATGTACCGATGAACCATTGACCCTATTGGTGACCTACACCCGATATTAACTACTCAACTTACTTATTACATCACCTACTCGCATTCACTAAGCTATCATAAACCACTGACTCTTTGATGATCTACATGATCCACCTAACTACTGATCATACCACTCCTTTTATCACTGCATGACCATATTGACTACCGATGTTCACAATGTTCACTATTGCCTATGATGGCCTGATGATTACTTGTTGATACTGTTCATTCACGCCACTTGATACCTTGTTCACTGTTGTAATCAGATACTTATTGCTTCTATGCTTGACCTTCCTCGAACTCCAATAAAGTTCCATAATATAGCCCCGTCTCGTGTTGTGAATTGTCTGCATCTATTCCTGTAAGCTCATTTTTGGTATGTTCTTGGGTAGTTGGGTTACTGGAGGTTGGGGGTGCATCCTGGAGAGCTGGAGGTCTGTCCTCAAGCAGCTTCCGTAATTCCCTTCCTGCCCTCCAGGTGGCACCTCATCCTCCCTACAATCGGGTTAATCATCAAAATCCACTACTTTCCTTTAGTTTGAAGTGACTTTTATGTACATTTCTAACTTTGGAGATATTTGAAGTGCAGATATGCCAAATTAATATTGGCCTACTTGTCAAACTTCTAAATCTAATACCATGTTCTTCAGCAGTAACAGTTTCTATTGAATGTACTTACTGTATACGTTCTATGTGACAAGCAATGTTTTAATAAGTGAACTAGTGTCTCAGTAGGATCAACATCTAGATCGAGTCTTTTGGATGAGAAAATGTAACGCTTTAATCGGGCTATGCCGCTTTAATTGCAACCTAACAGGCACAATGCCGAAACCTAATTAGTGTGAATGGGCGCCACACCAATTATGGATGCAAAGATTGAGTCGGAGAGGAGAAGAAAGGGATGAACAAAAATACCCAAACAGAACACATTATAAAAAGCGCAACCCAAAACAATATCTACAATGAAAGACTCAGTTTTTTGGGTTTTTTTAAACAGTAAAATAGGAACCAAAGAAAAAGAACCATTCAGCTACTCCTGCTGTCAATGAAGGACTGGCTTTTTTGCATTGAATTCCCTCACCCCTTAATGAGCAGCTCTGAGTGGCTCAGTGAATTCAATAGCAACTCGCGGATTGACAGCCTCCACTTGGTTTAATGGGTGACAGGCTGCGGAACACCCTGTGATAAACAATAGTCGATTTCCACCACCGGCAACCCGGATAACTGTCCCTCTGCCAGTAGTGGGAAGAACTAATGTGGTGACTGGGTGCGGTGGCCGAATCGGTGGAGCACGAGTCGCCTGTGGGAGATATCGGGTGTTTGGTTACTGGTCGCGTCAAACCGATGACTTATAAGATTGATACTTGTCACTTCCTAGCCTGGCGCTCAGCATTAATAGGATAGGGCAAGGACTGGTTAGCGCAGTGTCGAGATAATGTGACAGGAGTGGGTCATCGGGTCATGGTACCAGTGGCCTGATTTACCAATGGGGCAGCACTATTAAGTTGCCATGAGTGTGCACTGTCACAAACTGGTACCCGTCCTGATACAACAATATATATTTTAAGGATGTAAAACTCCCAACAACCGACCAAGCAAATAATGTTGTGGATCCTATAGAGGATTTCTCATACCACCTCGCCCTCTGATGCCACTGGCAAGAACTAATAGTGTGGGTGGAAGGGTATGGTGTAGTTTGCTCTGGGAAAAGGTTTATATAGAAGATATAGAAGAGTAAATTTAATAGAAGCTGTTTTTGTTTGTTTTTGATGTTTGTTTTGTTGTTGGTACATTAGTTCATTAAGCAGGGGGAATTTCAATCATGGACGATTGGTGTTCCTCATTCTACTGCTCCTTGCCCTATCCTAGTAATGTTGAGTGCCAGGTTAGGAAGCGACAAGTATCAATTTTTAAGTCAGTGGTTTGCCTCGACCAGCGTTCGAACCCACGATCTACCAGAATTGCAGATGGACGCTCAATTCATTCAGCCATCCCGTCTGTTCCTGTAGAAGTTTATGGTGTCAGATTTGTGGCATGCTTGCCAAAACTAATATTACATGGTTGCACTTCAAATATCTCCAAAGTTAGCCATTTAAAATAAAAGTTACTTCAAACTAAGGTAAAGTAGATTATAATGATCAATCTAATATATACATCTCAGAAAGAAAACAGAATCTCAAAACCGTCGGACTATGCAACTTTAACTACCCACGGACACACAAACTCACCAACACCTTCACTGGAGACTCACATGTTGGCACCACCAGGGACTTGCCAAACTCAATACCACTTGTGGCCTAACTGAGTTAATTTACTAGGAAGTAAGCTTTGGTTGGCATCCGATAAAAGTGCCCTATTAACGTCACCTGATGCCGGAGAAATTCGGTGTGATAGAAGACTTGTTGTTATTTCATAAGTTGTTCATAATTCAGTTTGACAAAGAATGTACACATCGTTTTAACCAAATGAGGACGCCATTTGAATATATATAAAAACAACACCAAAAAAGCCTCCTCCTCCGCATTAGTTCATTACATTTAAAAGTTGGAAATGAAGCAAAACTTACAGGGTAATGGTTAGTGGGTTGTTGGAGTTTATGTCCTGGCAACATCTATGGTCATATCAGGATGGGTACCGACTTGGGACAGTGCACACTCATGGCAATGTTATTCTAGTGCTGCCCTGCTGGGAAATCAGGCCACTGACACCATGGCTCAATATCCCACTCAATCACATTATCCTGACACTGAGCAAACCAGTCCTTGCCCTATATTATTCACCCTATTCACGCCGCAGCCATGTTGAAACCAGACCGAGGGTACTTACGCGTCTGCGAGGCGATGCTGTATGTAAAGTAATGTGAATACTTTTTTGTCGACCAAAACCTCTCGAAATCACTCAAATTTGAGGGTATTAATTTTTGTAAGTAACATATTCATCTTTGCATACCTGTTTTCTATCTATTGGCCAATTTTCACGAAGATTGGGTGACCCTTTCTTGGTGATTTTTTCCCATTCTTTAACTACAATGTGACTGTCAACTTCAAGTCTGCATAGTTATGGTGGTATCATGTAATGCAGCACTGTCAGCATAGCTATCTGTGCAACAGAGTTAAACAACTAGTCTTAGTAATTACAAATTAATAAAAGCTTTAAAAGGGTTATAATATATTTTTTAAATATATCTATATTAAGAAAGTTATGCAATTTTGAATTTAAGAAAAGATTGGCAGCCAAGGGGAGCGACTTTGTTGAAATTGCCTACTGAAATGCATCTGATCATCATTCAATCTTCTTGAAAATTGACCAATAAATAGAAAAAAGGTAAGCAAAAATGATTATGATAGTTTCAAAAGTTAATAACTTCAAATTTTACTCCTTTAATTTATGTAGTAGTTCATAGACATTGGCACACAATAGTGTCTTATGGGCATTTCCAATACCGACGCTTACTCAGCCTCGTTCTGATGCCTAATTAGGTCGTGCCTGAATAGGGTGAATAGATGGTGAGCGCCAGGCTAGGAAGTGACAACTATGAATGTATAAGTCATTGGTTTGACTTGACTGGGAACCGAGGCTAATGAGAAGGATGAAATATTAAATATGCACAGATATTTATAAGGATTATGAATATTTATAGAGAAAATTGTGACTTGACAGGATGACTGAATCACTACGAGCACTTGACGGCTTCCCATCTTGGAGGTCGTCGGCGCAAAACTGACGCCGTCAAACCAATGACTTCCAAAATTGATATTGTCACTACCTAGCCTGACCCTTGTCACTAATAGGATAGGCCCATGACTGGTTTGCTCAGTATCAAGATAATATGAGGGAGTAGGATATCGGGTCATGGTACCGAGGGCCTGGTCTCCCAGTGAGGTAGCAGTATGTATAAGGTCATTAGCTATGAGTGGGCATTGTCACAAGTTGGTGCCTGTCCTACTATGACCATAAACTAGGCTAGGAGGTAAAACCACAATAACTAAAATATAAATATCGTACCCATGACTACCTGCAGCCAAATCCACGTCTGTCAGCTAGAATTGCACTTCTCTTATTTTGTTTTTTGATTTGCCATGGAACTATATTTGGTTTATTTATATGAGATATAAAGTACTTATGCAATTACTCCTCCTTTGTTATTATTCTATTCTTGTCGTTATCCACTACTCCTGTAATCTCCTTTGATATACTCCTTTGTAGTTTGGGTTACTGGAGACTGGGCTGCAGCCTGAAGAACAGGAGGTCTGCTACCAAGCAGCTTCAATAATTCCCCTCCTGTCCACCAGGTGGTGCCTCCCACCCTAATATCTGTCCATTCCGCCTCTCGTTTTGCTCGATAAAATGTGACGCTAGATCTTAATGGCCAGTCTTATGCTCGATCCAATATGTCTGTCTTGTTTAATAATTTTGTAATGGGAGGAATTAATAATAGCCTGGATATGTGCTGTATATCCTCATGTAAGGGGCGGAACATGGTGCTCTCCTCTTGCGGTACAAAAGACAGTCTAAATGCAGTTGCTTCATTTACTATCCATTGGACGATGCTGCATTCCATAGCTGAGGAAGTCTGTGCCAGGTGCAGTCAACAGTACTCGCCTAGACGCTGCCACCGCCGCACGCACCTCCAAGTGGCCATTGGCGGACCTTACTGTTAGAATTTGTTCATTTATTGTTAGGGCATGTTGTCCAGCCCATTTGATTGTTTGATTGATTATCTGATTGATTATTTGATTATTCATATTGATGTTGATTCACATATGTTGATTGTCAATAAACTATATTGTCCAGTCATTCCTTGCCTTGTCCTGTGTAGCCTTACATAGCATTAATGCTGAGATTTACCGCCCTCACTAGCACAATAATAGGAATGCTGCCTACAGCACATTTCATTTTCCAGAAAATTAATCTAACCAGTCTCACATTAAAGGTTATTCATCAGTCCCTTCTCCAACGCCCACGTTTTCTGAGAAATAAGCAAAGTAAGAAAGATGCTAATACAGTGAGCGCAGATTTTCACTCCGATGCCCAGCTCTGACAGGTCCGATTGGATTGAATGGATGCATGCTGTCAGTCGCTGTCAGTCACTTTCATTGTTGGGTGTAGTGGCCAGAGACACTCTCACCGTCTCTCAACTACACATTGGTGCTTCATCTTCTTTGTTGGTTGTCCATCGGTGGGGATGATGACAGCAACTCATCATTTTGCATAGGCTAAGGCTCGAATCTGTGGATGTGTAGGCAGGCTAGGGTGAAATCAATACAGACAAAGAGAAAGGAAGAGTATACAGTATAAAGAAGAAGAAATAGTCCAGCCCTCTGGTTTATTATTTATATATGGTTACATGGGTTCATTGTAGAGTATCACCCCACCCCTTTCCCCCAATGGGAAACAAGCATTCATGACCCTACCAATAGGGATCCAGCATTCCTGTCCCCATGGACACCAGTGGTCTGCCCACCACCACAAGCTGTATGGCCCCATGGACATCACCAACCTTGACCTTTGAGTGTGGTGATCCCTATCCCAGCAGAGGGGGTAGGCCCTGAGTGCACTCACACCCAGACCTGCCAGCACCACTCTGTCTATTTACACCCCACTCAGGCACTACCAACCCATACATATATATATATACATACATGCGCCTGGTCACGTACCGCGATCAGTAATAGAACATTTGCATGCCCCCCCCCGCTATGCCGCATATCCGAATATTTTATGATTTGTTGTGAACTCATCAATGACTGACTGATTAGTGCAATTTGTGCTCGGAATATGCGGTGATACATTGGACATTTAGCTGCAGTTGGAGAGTCTGATGGGTGAAGAACATTTTTCCTCAGCTGACGCTTTTGTTTCGCTTGAGAAATATTCAATCAGTTTCAAACCATGCGGTGCCTTTGTGAATAGAACCTCACCATGAACCCCTGTCCTTGGCCACTGATACCTAGGTGCCTATTTCCCTGGTGAATTTCAAATATATTTCTTAATTAACTTTTTATAGACCTCTTGTTATGTTCTGAGACCAATCAGATATTCTCCCAGTGTAACCAATTCAGGACTCTCGAATAGCACAGACAATGTCAGCGTTGACAAAGCTGAAACCAGGTTGGTTTGACAAAGGTCGAGCGCGGGCCTCGCATGTGGTAGGTCGGACCAATGCCTTTAAAATTGATACTTTTTGCTTCCTAGCCTGGCATTATTATGATAGAGAAAGGACTGGGTGGCTCAGTGTCAGGTTAATGTGACTGAGTGGGATATCGGGTCATGGTGTCGATCGATGGCCTGATTACCCAGTGGGTCAGCACTATAAATTCACCATGAGTGAGCACTGTCACAAGTCGGTACCCGTCCTAATATGATGGTAGCTGTTTCAAGGACATGAAACTCCAACAAACAAACAAGCGAACAAACTTGGCTCCAACATTTTGTAGAATCTAATACTCGGACCCGTGGCTGTGTATGTAGGCTATGAGGAAAACAATACAGACAAAGAGAAAGGAAGAGAGTAACGTATATAGAAGAAGGCAGAGTCCAGCCCTCTGGTTTATTGCTTATATAGTTAGATGGGTTCATTGTATAGTATCATACCACATCCTTCCACCAATGGGAATCAAGCATTCCTGGTATCTATGGATACACGTTGTCTGGCCACCACCAGTAGCTGTATGGCCCCATGACCACCACCACCCTTGACCTTTTGAGTGTGGTGACCCCTACCTCAGCAGAAGGGGTAGACCCTGAGTCCAGCCACACCCAGAACTGCCAGCACCACTATGTCTATTTACATACCACTCAGGCACCACCAACCCATATATATATGTCTATACATGCACCTGGTCACGTACACCGATCAGTAATAGAACATTTGCAGTCCCCTTTGCCAAATATCGGAATATTTGACAATATGACTGATGCGCTCCTATCTCATCATATTCATCTTCATATCTGCTTGTGAATCATAAAACCTCAGACCAGAGAGCTCCAATGAAAAATACAAACCATGGAAATGAGCTGTTACCACAATATACTACACATCTCATACAGAGAACATGGTTCTGACTTCCTCATTGGTAACAAGATCCAGCAGGCAATTGGACCACACAAAGATCCCGTGTGAACACGAACAGATGCACACTGCAGTGGTATGGCATTATTGCCTATTCATCAGGTCTGGTCAAAACAATCCCGCAAGTGAAAAGGGGGGAAGAAAACAAGGAGGACAAAGGAAAGACGAATGCCGGGGAATGGACAGGCTGGGAGTTTGGCCAGTTGCAGAGGGCAGTGGAGAACAGGGAACGGTGGGGGAAAACTGGTTGCAACCTCATCCGTGGTGTGCCAACAACCCTCGCGGTTAAGGGATTCATGATGATGATGGTGTGTGACAATCACAGTCACAATCTCTTACGCAGCCTCGAGTGGGAATTATATTTCTCTCTATACCCAAGTTCTCTGGCTACCCTGATGTTTCATGCTGACACGAGTTTTGCAGCCTGTTCCTATGATCAACCAGTCGGCCTGGTTACAGCAATGCATGAACTGGTAGTTTTCTGTGAGATGACATCACTAGTTTGTTTGTTGTTGTTTTATGTCCTAGCAACATCTAAGGTCATATCAGGATTGGTACCGACTTGTGACAGTGCACACTCATGGTGACTTTATAGTGCTGCCCCACTGGAAGACCAGGCTGCTAGCACCATGACCTATCCTAATAATGCCGAGTGCCAGGCTAGGAAGCGACAAGTCTAAATTTTAAAGTCATTGGTTTGACTCGACCAGGGTTCGAACCCACAACCACACGATCTACCAACACGGGAGACGGGCGCTCTAACTCATTCGGCCATCCCGTCTGGTCCTGACATCACTAAGTTGTGACGCAGGTGATATGCTGAGTCAGCACTCATTAGCCTGATCACATCCACAAGTTATCCAAATCAAAACCCAAGGGCAATCAACTCTAAATCATTAGTTGTCCGGCAGTTACCAATGAGTGGAGTGCTCACTTCATACTTAGAGAATGTGTGTGTTTCGAAAACCCGGCCAAAACAAAACAAACTAAAGCCTTCACAAATTGGAACTTTTCTCTAGCTTGCCTGATGCTTGGCATTACCAGTTTGAGTTTTATATCCTGGCAACATCCAATGTCATATCAGGATGGGTACCGACTTGTGACAGTGCACACTCATGTTGACTTTATAGTGCTGCCCCACTGGGAAATCAAGCCGCTGGCACAATGACCTGATATCCCACTCAGTTACATTATCCTAACACTGAGCCAACCATTCCTTGCCCTATCCTAATAATGCTGAGCACCTGGCTAGGAAGTGACAAGTAATAAATTGTGAGTCATTAGTTTGACTCGACCAGGGTTCAAACCCAATGGTTCGAATCCCATGATCTACCAATACGGCAGTCAGACTCTTAACTCATTCGGCCATTCCATCCGGTAGGGTGGTGATAATGGAAAATAACTCTATGATAATGAGACACCGAAGGACTGGTGTCTTTTCTTATGAGTACATTGTGTCACATTGAAGTTGCCAATTAGGCTGACCGGGCATGGTAGCCGAATCAGTAGAGTGTGGGCCTCGCTTGCGGAAGGTCGCGTGTTTGGTTCCCGGTTGAGCCAAACCAATGACTTAAAGATTGATACTTGTCGCTTCCTATCCTGGCACTCGGCATTAATAGGATAGGGCAAGGGCTCATTACCTCAGTGTCAGGATAATGTGACTTACTGGGATATCAGGGTATGGGGCCAGTGGACTGATTTCCCAGTGGGGCAGCACTATAAAATCGTCATGAGTGCGCACTGTCACAAGTTGGTACCCATCCTGATATTACCTTAGATGTTGCCAGGACGTAAAATTCCAACAACCATCCAACCAATTAGGGTGAGAATCTATTTCCAGGAAGTTACACAACTCTTGCATTACCATAGGGTTCCTCCCCTCACACCCCACCTCCTCCCTCCCACCCCACTTCTCCCCTCCCACCTTATTCCTCCCCTCCCAACCCCCTCCTCCCTCCCCCATCATTACCCACATCTCATACATTGACACGACTTCTTAAAGACACAAGGGCATTAATAGTTTAACACTGCCTAATGAATTAACCCATTACCTGCATGTGTACTTTAGCCATACAATTAACGATGCATCATTATCTCAGGTTACCTGAATTCACAATGTTGCTTGGGTTAGGTCCCCGGAAAGAACGCATCATGGTTAATGACATACCTATGACAGGTATGCAGGTATTGCAATACCTCAGGGAGTTTGACGCCCCTGCCCTGCAGAGTTGTAAACCACTGCCTTGTGGTACAGGTTCTTGACAGAACTGAAGGCAAAGAGAGCAAACCCTAAACAGAAAACAATGTCACTGTGGCAGCATTAAGGGCGTTGATGTATGGAACTCCCAACATCTTCCGACCAGCCATTGCAGGGACAAATAGTTTTGCGCCTGTCTGGAAATGTCCTTGCCAGTGTGAAACCTCTAGTTGCTCCCCGAGAGAGTGCCGCTGGTAACTTGCAAAAGCCAGCAGCACTTCAACACTTTTGCAAGCAGCTTTCATGAAATGTCGCAGTCAAGTAATGAAAGGAGTCTTTGTCGCATCGCGACCGACAGCATGATGATGATGATGATGATGACAGGCATCAGAAGACTAGTCTCATAGCGCTGGTAGACTATTCAAATTAATTTTGACAGAGAGAAACCAAATTGAATTTCCCAAAATTCATTAATTCTATTAGTAATAGTTAAAGTTGCATAGTCCGGAGGTTTTGAGTTTTAGCCATTTTTCTGATATATTAAATTGGTCATTATAATCTACCTTCCTTTACTTTGTGGTAACTTTTATTTTAAATGGCTAACTTTGGAGATATTTGAAGCACAAACATGCAAAATTAATGTTGGCAAGCATGTCATAATTCTGACAGCATAGGCTTCAGCAGTAACCGGTGTCGTATTCTCAGCGCCCGGTCATTCTCAGCGGCCTGTCGTGGCTTCTGCGCATGCGCGGATTTTCGAACGTTGCCGCGAGCACTGCTATTTGTTTTGTTTACACTCGGCGATTCGACGCTGATCGAGCTGCTACGTTAATATCGCTTGGAATTTAAGGTTAATTTAATTAAATTTCATTATTTGAGTATGTAATTCTGTTAAATATGATCGCATTCAATAGATTTCGGCGTAATCGGTCCCTAACACTGCCGGGCACCAGCTGAGCTTGTAGCCGGCGATGCCACGGGTCTTTTGACCACGACGGGCCGCTGAGAATGACCGGGCGCTGAAAATACGACACCGGTTCTATTAAAGTGACTCAGGGTGCCCTTCTATGAGGCAACAAATGCTTAATAAGTGTATCAGTATCTAAGTTAGATATATAGAATCAAATCTAGGTGAATATTTTGGTTTTGATGTTTCATCGTATCATACAACTGTAATATTTTCTTGGAATTTTCTGAGATGAAATAAATTTAACAAACATAATCTTTAAATTCATTCCACTGTTAGGAACTGCTAATTTATCAAAATCTTTAATAAATGCACCACTATCGAGTTATATATGTACGATAATATCGATATAATTGTTTCAGTTTTCGAGAATTTGATGTTTTCCACGGACTAGGCAACTTTATAATTACTTTTATTAACGATATTTAATACCAATTAATTTTCTCTCGATTAAAATAGATTTTGTAATTCAATTTCTTTGATTCGGGACTGTTCAGTGGTAAGATTGTGTGATAATATCCATTTTGGAATTTGATGTTTTTGCCGGACTATGTAAATTTATAATTACCTTTCATATCAATATTTAACACTAGTTAATATTCTCTAGATTGAATTTCAATATTTTGGTTATTAAATTAATTTCATCACTTTGTCAGTGACTATTCAGTGGTCTCATATTGTGTTTAGATTTATATTGCATCAATTATCACCAAATATTACTTAATTCTATTTTGTTGTGTGTCCCCAATTCGGAATGTGTGTAGCCCCTGGCATGCTCCTCCGGTAGTGTAATAGCTAAGAGATTGGCCCCGGAATAGCAAGAAGTGTGGGTTAGAAGTCTGCTCTAGGTGCAATATTCCCTATTTCATCACCCTCAATACACTATAATAGTTTGATTATTATAATCAACTTCCGTTTAGCGAAATAGCGAAATAGCTAAATAGCGAATGATAGACAGGAAGTGTGAACACTTATTTGTCTCTCATTTTTGCTTGAGTGCAAGTAAATAAGCAACACAAGGAATAATTAGTAGCATGTGGTGAATAAGGGGTCAAATTTCCCTGGATCATCAGCCCATGCTTTTTCTAATCTGTTCTTGAATGAATTTATTGACTCGGCATCAATAACATTTTGTGGGAGACTATTCCATATATTTGTGATCCTGTTTGAGAAAGCGTGTTGCCTTAACTTTGAAATGGCTCTGGGTTTTACTAGTTTGAGAGTATGGCTCCGACTGCCTTCTCTTTTATTCAAGGTGAAAAATTGGTTCATATCTATTTTATCAAAACCTTTCATAATTTTAAATTCTTCAATTATATCACTTCTTATTCTTCTGTACGAAAGGGTAGGAAGTTTCAATTCCCTAAGCCTTTGTTCATAGGGTAAGTCCTTTATAACTGCAACTAATTTCGTTGCACATCTCTGAACCTTTTCAATCTCCAGAATATCTTTCCGAAAGATTTGGCTCCAAATTTGTGGACAGTATTCCAAAATTGGCCTAACAAGAGACTTAAATAGAATGAGAAAATTGTTCTTGTTGAGGCGATGGAAAGTTCTTTTAATTATTCCTACTCTCTGGTTAGCATTTGAAGTGATAGTCCTCATGTGTTTCTGAAAGGAGCGTTGGGAGTCGAAAGTTACGCCCATGTCCTTTTCATAGATGTCTTGTTGCAGGACAGTGTTCTTCATATTATAGGAATAATGAGGATTATTTTTCCCGTAATGAATAATTTTGCACTTCTTTTCATTGAAGGGCAATTGCCATTTCTCAGACCATTGTGCGAGTTTCAGAATATCCTCTTGCAAGAGATTTTTATCTCTTACATCTTTTATGGCTTGAAAGACTTTTGTGTCATCCACAAATATTTTTAGGTTTGATGAGACACTGCCTGGCAGGTCATTTATAAATATTATAAATAATATTGGTCTCAGCACACTTCCCTGAGGTATTCCTGAGGTGACATTCTTAACTGAAGATTTTGTATTACCTACCCTTTGCTTTCTCTCAGACAGGAAGTCCTGTATCCATTCAGAAATTGATCTGGATATTCCCAGAGCTTTGATTTTGTTCCATAGTTTTTTGTGGGGCACACTATCAGATGGTGTCCCATGCCAGGACAGCCAGATAGATGGTGTCCCATGCCAGGCCATGATCCAGCCAGGCAGTCCAAATTTCCATCACTTCTAGTAGTTCTGTCAGGCAAGATTTGCCTCCAGTGAATCCGTGTTGGTCTGGAGATATCAATCCTAGCCCTTCCAAGTGTTCTACGACACAATCTCGGATTATTCTTTCTAGCATTTTACAGCATAGGGAGGCTAACTTAACTTTTATTATAAATAGCTAACTTTTGGAATTTAAATTTGCCATGCACATCATAATTCAGAAACCATAATCTTCACTATTTGAAAGTTTCTATCTGTTTGGCTTAGTGTTCCCTTCTATTTGACAATATGTTTAACAAGGCCGTGGTCAGAGTGGGAAACGCGGAGCCGATAGCCAAATGTGGCAGGTCATGTGATTCCAACCCATGGGGTTCAAACCCTGGCCGAGTCAAACTAAGGACATGCCAATTTATACTTGTCGCTACCTGGCATTGTACTCGTCATAACCAGGGCAAGTAGCAGCAGAATGAGGAAGACCACTTGTCCGTGATTTGAAATTCCCCTTGCTTAATCAACGAATGTAATCGTATTCTTTTTAAAAACTTTAACTTACAGATTAACTTACAAATCCTCTTCTGGCTGATCTAGGCCATATTGGGCCTCCAGTGCCAGCTTGTTATGGTAAAAAAGAACTATTTGTTTCCACACATACAGATGTCAATTGAGCTCTGAAGTCATATAATTGTGAATGTCCTCTCAATGTCTATCCAGCCTTCTCCCAAATGCTTCTTAAAACATTACTTACAATTTTATTCTACCCTTTAAAAAAGGAAGAAATAACCATTACTTATACACCGAGTGCAAAGACGTACAAGCGAACCCATTGGACAATATTTTGTCTCTCAGGGCCAATGAGCATGATAAAGCTCAGGGCCAATTTGAGCATTTGTGGGTTATGATTGTAGCAATCTGCGTTAAAATCTCCGCCTCTGCACTCTCTGCAAAAACTACTAAGCACTTTAAAATTGGTGCGCTGTCAGTGGCCGGTGAGAGCAGTCACTTTCCAATTAAGGATTCTCCTACACCCTCATACTGCCCTGACCTACACCTGTATTAACTAACAGATTAACTTACAGATCCTCTTCTTGCTGATCGAGGCCCTATTAGGCCTATAATGCCACCTCATTATGGCAAAAAGAGCTATTTCTTCTGCACACATATGGAGGTCAACGGTGCCCTGGATTCATATAATTCTGGGTGTTCTCTCCAATTTCTATCCAGCCTTCTCTCAAATGCTTCTAGCATTGGAGCTTCAGACTTATTTGAGAATGCTTAGTGAGTGTTCCTGCAGACCGAGCAACCAATCAGGGCTGAGATTAAACTCTTTGTTAGTGACACCGTGTGGTTTGAGGCCAAATTGGGTCTATTCATGAAAGAAGTAAGATTTAGGTCGTGATGGCACTAGATGAATATTATTTTAGATAATGGAGTCGCATTTGGTGAAGGCTACATTACTGCACGACCTAGTATTTAATACATACATGGCTGTAAGAAAGTATATGACTACATGTGCCAGTCAATAGACAACAACCATGACTGCAGCTGCTCAATGACTACTCCAACCAATATACAAACGCTATGACTATAAGCTATGAGATATATGACTGCCTACACCAACCAATATCGAACTATGAGCACAACAGATCAATGACTACAGCAACCAATAACTAACTATGACTACACCAGTTCAATGACTACTCCAGCC
Organism: Branchipolynoe longqiensis; assembly: GCA_030323885.1. Taxonomy (NCBI): domain Eukaryota; kingdom Metazoa; phylum Annelida; class Polychaeta; order Phyllodocida; family Polynoidae; genus Branchipolynoe; species Branchipolynoe longqiensis. The sequence continues at coordinate 28,756,499 of CM059195.1, read as the reverse complement.
AATATACAAGAGGTATGACTATAACATTATGACTGCCTACACCCGCCAATACCGAACTATGAACACAACAGGGCCGCGTTCAGGCTCCGTCTCGGAGGCGCCTCGGAGGCACCCGTGACGTCAGGCTAGTCTGAACAACAACAGCCAGTTGGTCGCCTCGAAAATGGCCGCCCCCATAGGAGGCGGCCATTTGCATCGAAATGCTGCGCTCTGATTGGATGAAACCACTGCACACGGCGGCCATTTTCGAGGCGCTGTTTGTCTCCAACCTGAAAAGGGAGGCGTCTCCGAGACGTCTCCGAGACGCACCCTGAACGGAAATAGGCCAAAAAGCATCGCCGAGACGTCGCCGAGGCGCCTCCGAGACGGACCCTGAACGCGGCCCAGGGTCAATCCAAGTACAAATCACGTGACACTGACGTCATTGCTCAATGTACGCACATAGTTATCAGTTAATGCAAGCATTATTTATTTCTGCAATGCCTGTACAACACGAAAGAAGAAAGAAAGAAAGTGACCATCACTTTGTGTTGTTGCCCTGGTTTCTAGATAATAAATAACAACACAGATAACACCTAACAACTAATGTGGTTATATCTAGACGCACCTAGTCCTAATTCTGAAATGATCTAGCTTTAGAAGTATTTTCCTCTAAACACATACAATATCAGTTATGTCAACATTAATTTGCTCCAGAGACTTGAGTACAATGACTATTGGACCCTCCCCGTTCTCAATTCTGGCTAGGAGTAATAGTGCATACTGCAAACATAAATACAAAATAGAAAGTTGTCCCTAAAAATAACTATTACTCATTGTCTAAATCTTGATGCTTCTAGATCTAAATTGAGGTGTCAAATTTTATAAGCATACATAATTTAATAAGCATGAAAGACCGTACCTTTCTAAATATATGCAGCTAAAGTTTGGATTTATATTTCATTTCCCTGTAGACTTTCATTTTGCTGGCTTCTTTTGGTTTTGTGTAGGCCTACTAATACCCCAGTCACACTAGTACTTGCGACCACTTTGTGAACACAAACAAGGGTGATCGTAATGAGGTCGAAAATGGTTGCAAAATGGTCGCAAGTGGTTGCACAAATATGTGGTCCTCAGTGGTCGCCGACATCATTGCAACGATTCTGGTCACAAGGAGTTTGTAGCTACTGAACTACAAACCTCCTTGCGACCAAAATGGTTGCCTAGAAATCGGCGACCATTGCTTTGAAGCCATATTGTGACTGGGGCTTAACTATCCAACGCATTAATTTGTTCTTAAGCGCTACCCATAAACACACGTTCTCACCGCTGCCTTCAGATGGCAGGCGGATTGGTAATGGAGCCGGCTATGACAAGTCATTTCTCATTTATATAACCACACTTCTGTCATAGCAACAAAAACCACAACTCTTTACAATTTAGGTAGACGGCAACACAGTGATTGTAAGGACTCCTGACAACAGTCAGTGAATGATTACCCTGGGGGTGGTTTCGTGCAGGCTGTAATTTCAGTTCTCATATTTTTTTCCACTATTTTGTTTGTTTGCATCAAAATAATGTATTGCAATGAGACCTTCCATTTCTGAATGCATTTATCATCACAGCAATCACAGCCATTTTAACCCATTCGCAGCGCCACCTATCAGTTCAGACCTGCATTACTGCGACCACTATCGACAGGTTTGCCATTATGGAGCTGCGGTACATTTTAGGTGTTGCCATAGTTACAGACTACTTTGTTTGATTGAGGACTGGTTATTAGTTGATATTTTTGTTTGGGTTAATGAGCTATTTTTACTTCTCCACTTTTACTTTGATTAACAACCACACCCGGTTTGTTTGTTCGTTGTTGTTTTATGTCCTACCAACATCTAAGGTCATATCAGCACGGGTACTGACTTGTGACAGTACACCCTCATGGCAAATCTATAGCGCTGCCCCACTGGGAAATCAGGCTGCCAGCACCATGACCCAATATCCCACTCAGTCACATTATCCTGACACTGAGCTAACCAGTCCTTGCCCTATCCTAATAATGCCGAGCATCAGGCTAGGAAGTGACAAGTATCAATTTTAAGTCATTGGTTTGACTCAACCGGGAACCAAACTCGCGAACTCCCGATCTTCCGCATACGAGGCCTGTGCTCTACTGATTCGGCCACCGCAGTGGGGCAGCACTATAAAGTTGCCATGAGTGCACTCTGTCGAAAGTTGGTACCCATCCTCAAATGACATTAGATGTTCCCAGGATGTAAAACTCCAACGACCAACCAACAGTAAAAGGTTGCGGCTAGTAATGATGGCTGTGATTCAGGATGTGTGGAACAATTCTACCAAGCCTCCCCATCATGGCTGACTATTCACACTGAATGCAGCGAGTGATGGTTCATGTTAGGATAGCATGGGTAATTTACGATGGGGCGGGAGGGGTAGGGCCTTAAGCCATCTTACGACATTCACCCACCTAGCAATTTAAACCTGAACCACACTGCTTGCTGCCCCCTAGCGTCAAATGCAGACACTTTCAGGCCTTACGCTATATGACCGCCACACCTATATTCTAACTTTCTAAGTAAATTAAACTGATCCTGCCACCTTGCGGGTTCTTGTCTAGTCTGTGACGTCACAGCGAGCAACACATTCATTCACTCGCCGACTGGACACTAACCCGCGAACACCACCCGACCACCAATTTTCTTGCCCCCACCCCTCAACTAACAAACAGGCTACTCAAACGGTACGGTTGAGAGTGACGAGAAGTATCGTGGCAACATCTAAGGTGTGTCAAGTTGATTTAGCTAGGTTTATCTGTTTAAAACATGGTACAGTCATTTTGGTGCTAGGACGTCAAACCCAAAATAACCGACTTTTCTGAACTGGCGTTCCCTTTGTTGTTGTATTAATCCTCAGATACTCCAATGTTGTTGGGATGTAAAACCTCAATTAACCAAGTATTCCTAATAAGTGACTTTCCTTTCAGTTTTTAGGATAATCTCCTCCCAGCGTAGATATACATTTTCCCAGTTAACCAATTCTTCCCAAATTCCTTTGTTTTTAGAACTCCCCACACACTTGGATGTTGTTAGTATATGGGTCATTCTATGAAACAGGCCACCATATATTTAGTTATGTTGCGATGCTGATAATTAATTCATTTTTTTTGTTGGTAGCAAGTCAAATAATTAGTTGTGCCTCTCTGTGGTATGTTAGCAATACTGCATGTATTTAATCTATCCACTAACATATATCGAAAGTATGCTCGTTCGATTTTGTGCATAAGTGAAAATGTGAACATTTGTACATTGACACCATGCATTTAGAAAAATATCTTGTCAATTTCTTTTCAACTTTTTTCTGATAAGAGATAAACATTTTTGCTTAACTGTAATGACTCAAATCTCATCTGAATTTGGGTATATTAAAACGATACGTTCGGCCTGAAGATTAACATCAAGAAGACAGAGGTGCTTTACCAACCCAACTCTACAAGAACCCGAGAGGAGGATATCATGGTTGACGGAAACAAGCTGAACTCTGTTCCTGAATTCACCTACCTCAGAAGCACTATATCAAGTGATGGACACATTGATGCTGAAATACAGAGGAGGATGGCCAAGGCTAGCGCATTTTTCGGCCGACTACGCCAGAGATTCTGGAACAACCACCATGTGTCCATGTGGGTCAAAGGCAAGATGTACCATGCAATCGTGCTATCCACCCTACTATACGGAGCCGAGGCCTGGATAGTGTACAGACGACAGGTGAAAAAGCTGCAGGCCTTCATGATGCGACATCTGCGTTCAATCATGAGGCTAACCTGGAAGGACAAAGTGACAAATAAGGAAATACTTGAACGGATGGGGCTGCCCTCTATGGAAGATCTTCTGATCAAAAAGAATCTCCGGTCGACTGGACACCTGATGAGGATGTCACCAGACAGGCTACCAAAGCAGATCCTGTATTCTCAACTGTCTTCTGGTTACAGAAAGAGAGGGCACCCTCGTCTCTGGTTCAAGGATAGCATCAAAAGAAACCTGAAGCTGAGAGACATTAAGACCGACTCATGGACATCACTCTCACAGCAGAGAGCTAAATGGAGAGCGGCAGTCAAGTAATGAAAGCAGTCTTTGTCACATCACGACCGACACCATGATGATGATGAAGATGAAAACGATGTTCTGGATGTGTGTTTACTTTCCACGTTACACAAGTGATTTTAACATATCTCAATAAGTATGAAATAACAATATATCCAGATAACAAAATAGCTTTTTCTTTCAACTCTGGCATATGCACAATATGTAAACCTTCATATTAACATGGACTCTGTTATTATTTGGAATGTTTTCTGCTATTATTTCGAAGGTTTTCACATGATTTCCATTTCAAGCTTTATTGCCCGGTTTTACAGATTGACCCATATCCAAACCTAGAAACCCGAATCCAAACTGACCCATCTGATCCTAATCTCGAGTCATAGACAACACACCTATCCAAAGCAGCCTCTATTTTCTCCAACTCCCCTCCGCTGGCACCAGTGTCGGTCTCGGCGGCCATTACACACTGTTACAGATCGCCTCAATGGCTGCAGGCCGCCATGTTTTATGATGCTGGCAGTGAGAGGGGCTTCTTAAAGCCTGGACTTTTAGCGAACCGGTGTGGTGGTTTCAGCGGGTTCCCGTGCTCAGAGGTGTCCCTCGCTTCTGCGCATGCGTCAGAATCTAATAAGGATGGCCGTAATCGATTAACACTACCCGGGCGACTCGGGTCATCCGAGTCGTCAGAAATTCAAATAGAACACGGCGAGTGGAGTCGACAAATACACGTGCCATGTGCATAAAAAGAATAACTTAGATTAATTAAATGGAAATATAGGTAAACTGGGCCATCATAAAATACTCTAAATCCTATTTTGCTTTATTTTTATCGGTTAATAAAAAAAAAAAGAAAAGATTGTCCACCCGAGCGCGGAGAAGCGTATTCGATTATTCGACCCGAGTTTGTAGGATGTGCGCATGCGCCAATCAGTGGCTCAGGTGACCCGAGTTGATGCGAAATCCACGCATGCGCAGAAGTAGCGCAGAAGCGAGGGACACCTCTGAGCACGGGAACCCGCTGAAACCACCACACCGGTCACCTTCCAATTAAGACACTGACCAGCCGCAATCCTAATTTGGGGCAGGTGTAGTATTTCAGGAGGTCACATAGTGTAGATAGTTGCCGGTGTTCACGTGGATAGCTCTCAGCTCTGTTCATCACTTAGGGGGTAATCGATTAATCAACTTGAGTCACCCGGGCCAGTTTTCGGCGCATGCGCACATCCTACAGACTTGGGTCGAATAATCAAATACGCTTCTCTATGCTCTGGGTGGGAAAAATAGTGGCATAATCCAAAACATTTTTCCTTTTTTTTTTAATAAACGATATAACTACAGCAAAATAGGATTTAAAGTGTTTTATGATGGCATAGTTTAGTTATATTTCCATTTCATTAATCTATGTTATTACCCCAAAAAACATATATGACTGGTACCGGTGGCTGTTATCCTGCAGGATGGTACCATCGCAAATGTGACGTCATAGCTCCTAGCCACCCCAGCCAAGAGGTGGGTTACTCGGGTTGGCTCGTTTTGCACATGGCACGTGTATTTGTCGACTCCACTCGCAGTATTCTATTTGAAATTCTGACGACTCGCGTGACTCGGGTCGCCCGGGTCGTGTTAATCGATTACGGCCTTACTGAGTGGCACCGTGTGAGTTCTAGTCATGCAGCGGTGGTGGCTTGTAAACACTGTTTGACAGTTGCTATGGTGAAAGACCTGTCCATCGCTAACTCTACTGGTTTTGGTTGTTAGAATTGAAATAATGTGCAACCATGATTTATAGCCATTCAACGACATACCTTTGCAAAGGTTGCAACTATTTCAAAGCGGTTAACTATTTCGGAGCACATAACTATTTGTGCATGCTGAATGTTTATAAAGACATGGCGTCTAATATAAGGATGAATAGCCACGTTATTCTAGGGCAACTGACCATATAAATCAAATGTGACAGAGACCAGTTCGGTGTGACAGCAAATACAGACTAGCCAGGCTGCAGTCATGGGCTGGTTACATAGATTAGGTCGAATTTTAAGATCAGTTTCTTTGTTATTGTTTTATGTTGTTTTATGTCGTAGCAACACCTAAGGTCATATCAGGATGAATACCAACTTGTGAGTATTCACTCATGGCGACTTTATAATGCTGCCCCACCGGGAGACCAGGGTGCCAGTACCATAACCCGATTTCCCAGTCAGTGCCATTATCCTGACTCTGAGATAACCAGTCCTTGCCCGATCCTAACAATGACGAGCTTCAGGCTTTTTTTTGGTACATTAGTTGATTTAGTAGGGGAAATTTCAGTCGCAGACGACTGGTCTTCCTCATTCCACTGCTCCTTGCCCTATCCTAATAATGCCGAGCGTCTGGCTAGGAAGCGACAAGTATACATTTTTAAGTCGTCGGTTTGACTCGACCAGGATTTGAACCCACGACACCACGATCTACCAACATGGGAGATGGACGCTCTAAGTCATTTGGCCATCCCGTCTGGTAGCGGTAAGTATCAGTTTTGTAAGGCATTGGTTTGATTTGACCAGGTTTCAACTTCCAAACTTCCTTCCACATGGGAAGTCTGCGTGCTACAGATTGGGCCACCGCATCCAGTCCAGCCGATTAGTTCATGCCACCGCCGCCAGAGGGGCGGGCGGATTGGTGGTGGGAATCCCGTATTGAGCGGAGTCTGTCCAGTTAGCGCTAGTGGAGGAGTCGCATACATCATTTCTCACCTGCGGCTGCGAATCAACATGAAGAAGGCTCAGCACATCCACACCCCTAAGTGCATCCACTCACCTGCCTGTGGAGAGCTGTTAGTGACAGCAGCACCTGACGGCTGCAAGGCTGTGGTAATTCGCTCCTCAAAGCACCCATCGACCCTGGAAGTTGTAGGTACAGCGCTGCTCAGTAAGAGCTTTAAAATTGCATAGCCTGATGATTTCGAGTTTCTCTCATTTTCTGAGATAAACACATTAGGTTGATTCTTATAGACTACCCTACTTTAGTTTGAAGTAACTTTTATTTTAAATGGCTGACTTTTGAGATATTTGAAGTGCACATGTGCTAAAATAATTTTGGCAATCTTGTCAAAAATCTAACACCAGAGGCTTTTGAAGTAACAGGTTCTATTAAATATATTTAGTATTCCATTATATGTGACAACAAATGTTTAATAAGTGCACCACTATCTGTGTTAGATATATGTAGAATTAAATCTAGATAATTACTTTGGCTTTGAAAATTTGATGTTTTCATCGGACCATGCAGTTTTAAGGTGGCATTCCATAGGTAGGTTAACAAAAGTAATAGGCCCACCCCCAAAATAGAGCTCTGAAGGGGTTGAAAGTGACTGCCAATACTCAAAATAGCAAATTGCAATTAACAAACTCACATAACTCAATGATGATGGGGTAACGCTAGAATATTCCTATTGAACTGACAGTGACATATTCCTTGGGTAACTCCAACTGACCATTTGCCATATCAAAATGTATTTCCAGTTTACCTGAATGAATACAGAAGATAACTTCTGCCCACATTCTAAATGCCATCAAAATACTCACACCGATTCATCTGATGCACGGCAAGGAAGGACGAGGAGGCGAGAGTGGAAAAGAGGGCAGTTTATTTGAGGAAATGCCCGAGGCTACATGAGCATAATAAGTGTGAGGCGTAATATCAATGTGAGGTACATGTAATATCAAGGATGAAGCATGCTCATGATGAGAGCGTCAATGTCAGTGTTATGATAAATGTGGATGAGGTAATGTCAGTAGTTGGCGGGAGGTGGGCCCGAGGAGCCCTCAACCCTATAGTGGAGAGTTGGTGTATAGGGATGGTGGGTGGGGAAAAAGAGGCGTGGGGAGCGGAGTGTGTGGAGGCAGGAGGGCGAGTGGCCGGAGGAGAGGCCGGAGGCGGCTATAAGGGAGGGAGAGAGAGAGGGGGGGGGGTTATGTAATAGTGAGCAGTGGAGCAGGAGGAGGGAGGAGAGGGGGAGAGGGGGGGGGGCGTCCTCCCTCGCCTTGCATCAACCGCAATGCGAGCATTACGACCAATGGTGCTGTCACATTACAATGCTTCTTGCCAACGTGCGTCGACGTATGTGATTTTTTGGCGCAAAGTCGGGATACGTCAGGAAGCATTACACATGCATTAGGCACGTATTGGTATTCGTTGATGGACGGCAATGGTCGGCGTTGGTCGGCGGTGCGCGTCTTCACACATCAAGCGCAAAACTGTTTGATGTGCGACGATGCGCGGGTGCCAACATTATGGCGACGTTAGGGGGACGTCGAGATACGTTACACGCGCTGGAATAACATTATGCGGACGGTGTAGATACATGCTGCTCGCACTTGAGGGTCATTCCCACACGTTTCGCCAAACTGTTGCTTTGTTTGTCTGTTGTTGTTGTACATTCTAGCAACATCTAAGGTCATATCAGGACGGCGCGCCATACTTTTTATTTTTTTTTCTCACAACGTCGGCCGCAAGCTACCAATACGTTGTGCTGACGCCGAAAAGTTTGACTTCTCTCGACGATTAAAAGTGCTTTTGCGCGTCAGCGGCGCGCCGGCGAGAAGCCTTGTAATGTGACAGCACCATAATATTACTGTAGTCATATGACACGGGGAAGTCAATGGCAGTCACGTGATGCGCCGCTTATTGTTGACCTCCTCTTCCTGTGTCCTATTTATTTTGCCAAATGGCTTCAGTTTCTTTTGGGTGAAGGTAAAATGGACTGTGGGTAATCAATTATGTTCCTGGATTGGTTGTTGGAGTTTTTCGTCCTGGCAACATCTAAGGTCATATCAGGAAGGGTGCCGACTTGTGACAGTGCACGCTCATGGTGACTTTATAGTGCTGCCCCACTGGGAGACCAGGCTGCCAGCACCATGACCTGATATCCCAGTCAGTCACATTATCCTGCCACTGAGCCAACCAGTCCTTGCCATATCCTAATACTGCGGAGTGCCTGGCTAGGAAGTGACAAGTATCAATGTTTAAATCATTGGTTTGATGTGACCAGGGTTCAAATCTATGGGTGCGAACGCTAAACTCATTCTGCCATCACGTCTGGTCATTGGTGGGTGGGTGGTGGTGGTGGTGGGGGGGGGGGGCTGGAGGTCTGTTTATAAAAAAGTGCCAATTTCTAGAGCTCATCAATCAGGATCAATCAGCCGATTTCTATGCCTATAGACCTCACCCCAAATTGAATCCATTCAGGGAGGAATAATTCATGGTCACGTCAGAGTAGCTCTGTATCGGAGATCAGATAACGAGGATCAGCGACCGAATGTTAATTATATCTTGACACATAATACATTATTATAGAACTTGCTCTCCATGACTTGATTCTACCGATTAGGCGGATTTAAATGTTCTGGTTTGAGCGTTGTGCAATATATTTGAGATGAATATATTAGGTTGATTGATAATATGTAATTCACTTTAAAATAAAGTTACGTCAAACTAAATTAAAGGCTTAATTTGTGGATATTTGAAAGGAATAGATGCACAATTAGTGTTGGTGTGGATACGCACTGCTAGTAATGGTAGTGATGCTGTAGTGATATATTCAGCAATAAAAGGTTCTAATACATTGACTTAGTATTCCTAGTACGCAGAAATAGATGCTTACTGAGTGAAACAGTATATAAGTGGGATGCATAAATTGGTTTGGAAAAAAAACACGCTTTCATCAAATGAAGAGTTCAAGCGCAAAACCAAGGAAGCACCAATCCAAAAATGTAGTTTAAATAAGAGATTTCTGCCTGAAATAATTGTAATTCTCACTAATTCCACTTTTCATGTGATCACATGGTTATCGAGCAATGAACAACAGAGAATGACTATAACAAATGTTAGTTTTTGAGGGTTTGATTTCAATGTTTATCTCCATTACACCTACCCGGATCAGGGGCCGGATGAGCCCCGACCCGTCATCCGGTGTCGTCCGTTGCGATCCGGCATCATCCGTGGCTCATCCGTGGCTGGTCCTTGGTGATCTCTGGTAATCCGTGGCTGGTCCTTGGTGATCCTGCCTCATTCGGGGTCTGTCCCGGATGTTTTAAAATGTTTAAAACATCCGGGGCGATCCGGAGCGATCCCGGGAATATTCCAATCTGGGGTTAACCGGCATCATCCGTGTGTGATCCGTGACTCATCCGGGTAGTCCGTGTGTTGTCCGGGGGTCGTCCGTGTCTCGTCCGGAGCAGTCTGGGTCATTTTATTCTCTGGGCCATCCAGGCATAGTCCGAGGGTCGTCCGGGGGTTGTCCGGGGGTTGTCCGGGGCTGATCCGGGTCTAATCCGTGGCTACACCAGGTAGTCTGTGGCTTATCCATGATGTGGTCCATGGGTAGACCGTGGCTTGTCCGGTTAGGTGTGACAGCGAGGCAACAATGACGAAAAATAGTGATTTTATCCTGGGCTCTCCAGGACAGTCCGGGGGAATGTTCCGGGGGTGGTCCGACTTAAAATCGGGGGTCAGTGTGACTTAGGCTTTAAGGATATCATTCACTTTATATGATCAATGCATCTACCCCCTCCCCCTCCCGCGAGTTGGCTATCCAATACATTAGTTGCATTCACTGAGTGCTTCCGTATCATTTCAACTAGTGCCATATTACATCGATAGTTGACATTAGATTATGTACTTTGTGTATCCATTGGACATTGTTCATATTGATACGGCAATATGGGTAATTCGAAACAGAGGCGGGAACCTCCCCATCCTACCCTCCTCCACCTCCAACTCTCTCCCCCCCCCCCCCCCCCCACCCCTTCTCTACGTCCCTCTCCCCTCCACTCTGTCCAGACGGCGCCACCGACGCGCCCTTCCTCTCACCCTCCTTCCTCCAGGTGGCGGCACCGGCACCACCCCTGGTGCCGCCGCTGGTCCCCTGCCCTCCCCCGCCTTACTTCCGCCCTCCTCTCCCTCTGCCACTTCTCCACCACACGCCTCGCCGCCAACACCTCTTTTCACCAGCCTACCCGACCCCACATATCATAAGGGTTGAGGTCCCGGTCACCCAGAGATTTCATTCTTGCCTACATTGATTACTGACTCATTAACCTACCCGTCATTCTCGACTTATCTACCTGAACACTTGACCCAACGCATTATTGCTTATTGACACTTGACCTAGCCTTGAACATTATTGACTTTACCTGCACTCATTACTGTACTCGACCATGTCCTTCCTATTTGTTAACCTTATCATTGATTATTACTTACTACTTGACATTGATTACTACCTCCACTTCACCCTTACTCTGATTAAAATTTCCACATTATGTACTTCCGCCTTGTGTTTTGAATTAAAGGATAATCTACTTTGACATGCATTCATTTATTAAGGAGGGGGAAATTCCAATCGTTGAGAATTAGTCTTCATCATTCCACTGCTCGTTATCCAATCGCAGTAATGCAAAATCCTAGCCCAGCTAGCGTAACTGTATAAGTCCTTTATCTGATTTGGATGGGGTTCAAACTCAGGGTTCGAATCCCATAAGACGCAGATGCTCAAATCATTGAGCCATCCAGTCTGGTGGTAAAATATATTTCCTAAATGAAGAGTTCAGGCGCAAAACTATGTAAACGCCAATCCAAAAATGGTGATAAACATTGGAATCAAACCCTGAAAAAAGTTAATTCTTTTTATATTCCTATGTTTTTGTTCAGTGCTCCATAATCAAATGCTGACATGAAAAGTGGAATTAGTGAGAATTAAATTACTTTCTGGTAACAAATATTTGATTTAAACTACAATTTTTGGATTGGCGTTTACGTGGTTGCACCTGGACTCTTCAAATGCTTTCTTTCATGGAAAACAACAATTTACAACACAAACAAGGGGTTATATGACACAGACTTTATTCAAGAAAAGGTCAATGTATAAGGATAATGTAAAATAAGGTCACCAGGTCAAAGTTCATCAAATCAGACTCTCAACCCTATCACTTTAACTGTGTCTTACTGTAAGGATCGGTGGGCGGCCTAGAAAGCTGGTGGTTGTTGTCGGTCCGGCGTTTGGAGGCGTAGTGATGGAAGCAGGATTTGGTGGGCTGGCGTCGACCGGAGGTGATGTCACAGATCTCACAGGTGAGAGTGGTTCGCGGGAATTCCGGCAGGGGGCGTGTCAGTTGACGGGATCAAACCCAGGTGGTGCCACCGCAAGAACCCCTCGTTCGCGCGCAAATTACCCATGTTGACAAACGAACATGAACAATGTCCTGTCTGGTATCCATTACACATGAATGGGAACTGTGAGGCAGATAACAACTGATATTAAAGAGGTGCGCAATATGAGGATATCATACTGACTGTATATGTGCAGGTTTATTGGAACCAGAACTGGGATGGCCGGACGGGATGGCTGAATGAGTTACAGCGTCCGTCTCCCATGTTTGGTAGATCGTGGGGTCATGGGTTCGAACCATGGTCGAGTCAAACCAATGACTTAAAAATGTATACTTGTCGCTCCCTAGCCAGGTGCTCGGCATTATTAGGATAGGGCAAGGAGCAGTGGAATGAGGAAGACCAATCGTTCGCGATTGAAATTTCCCCTGCTTAGGAGGATGCAATTAACAAACTCACATAGTGGACGATATGTACCAAAACAAAACCAAAAAACCTCATTGCTTTATCCAGCAGAACTCTCCTCCCCGATTTCTGGAAGCTTACTACACACATAGAATGACATAAGTACTAATTGGAGATTTAGTACACCACCAGCAAGGAAACGGGATGTTTTCCATAGCTGGTTGGTTGGTTGTTGGAGTTTTACATCCTAACATCTAAGGTGATATCAGGATGGAGACCGACTTATGACAGTGGACACTCATGGTGACTTCATAGTGCTGCCCCACTGGGAGAGCAGGCCACCATGACCTGATATCCCACTCAATCACATTATCCTGATATTGAGCCAATCAATCCTTTCCCTATCCTAATAATGCTGAGCGGCTGGTTAGGAAGCGACACGTATCAATTCTTAAGTCATTGGTTTGACTCGACCAGGTTCCTAACCCGTGGGTTCGAATCCCACGATTTACCAGGTTGTCCTCAATTGTTCTCTCCAAAAACTAGTCATACTGTCTGACTAGTACTGGTAGTACTTTTGATTTAGGCCTGGTGGGATAAGAAAAAATAACATAAATGGAGACTCAAGTAGGCCCGAACTTCTTTCAGGCAACATATTTATCTAAAATTATAAATTTGATATTTCAAACTAGAAATTTTCATTGATAATCACTGTTTTAATGCTGTTGCTCTAGTATTCCACACATATACATTAGCCTGCTATATGCATACTTTGGGTCTATATAAAACACATATTATAAATGTGAATAGATTGCGAGGAATATACGCACGATGCATAAACGTGTCATGCGGGCGATGAAAATGGGAAATATTGTGCCTAGAGTGGGACTCGAACCCACATCTCTTTGTATGCCGGGCCAGTTTGTGAACTATTTCACCACCTAGGCCGCTGATATCACCACACTAACTATGCCTACCTGTCTATGTGGTTACTTGCCTGAGAGGTCAGTGCAGACTATTACACTCATTCCCCAGGGATTGTTAGTCTTTAACTGCTTACAATTAGATACATGTATACAGGCAATGCACTTACACATACACAGGGTAGGTTCAACAACCATGCATCGCATAGCTTGTACAGGATCATGGTCATGCCAACCAGTGTCATGGAGGTGATGAAAATGGGAAATATTGTGCCAAGAGTGGGACTCGAACCCACATCTCTTTGCATTCCGGGCCAATATGCTAACAATTACACCACCTAGGTTCCCTGATATATATATATATATATATATATATATATATATATGCAGGTGTACATGAATATACGTTCATATATATATAGCCCATATATAGTGAACTGGATATATGTGCATTTATCTGTGTACATGTATATATATATATATATATGCTCCAATATATACTGATATATGCATATGTTGGTTCTATATAAATAGGTAACAATGTGTACCTGTATAGATAGTTTTGTATAGATCTGAATATTCTTGAGCATATATGCATAACATTTTACATACATGTTTATGTATACACATGGTGGGTATACACAGTTTATTTGATGTAGGTATCTATTAGTATTACAGGCATTATATATACACCCTAAATTAAATTAGATCTATTCATATATTTAGTTATATGAATATAATACACATGAATATATATGTGCCCATATACATATATAAAGTGGGGAAGACCAGTCGTCTGTGACTGGGATTTCCCCTGCTTGGGACAACTAATGTACCAACAAAAAAAGAACAAACAAAAAGAGAGACAAATAAGTGTTCACACTTCCTGTCTACCATTCGCTATATCGCTATAAACATATAACTATCTAAAGCTCATATTGATATAGTGTCGGATTGAGCGTGGCTATGTGATACGTGAGTTCTTGGTCCCTGAATTCCTGGCTAATATGAATATATATATTTATATATATATATATATATATCTAAACATATGTGAACAATATCTGGAGTATGAATGTCTTCATACTTTTGGGGATGCCTATGGAGTGTATTTGTGTGACTCTACTTCACTGACATGTTCAACGAGACGATTTCCGGTCACGTGACTTCCGGAAGTGCTAATGCACATGCCACACAGTATTCCTTAATGGGGCAACATTAGTTCCGCTTCCCGCCACTTGTGGTGTGTCGATCGTTCAGCAGGTGGCCCCACATGTCGTCAGTCCCTTGGGTTTCCGCAAGCGCTGTAGGTCCTGTGTAGGAATACTGTCTGCTAGGTCTCAAAACTGACTAAAATCCAATGCAGTGTGATGGTTGATCACCACACAACAATGGATCAATTGTAAACACACAACACAAAAACACCCAACACCAGTCCCTTGGGTTTCCGCAAGCGCTGTAGGTCCTGTGTAGGAATACTGTCTGCTAGGTCTCAAAACTGACTAAAATGTGTCCAAATATGGTTGTCATGTGTGACCTGTGGTTGATCACCACACAACAATGTGATCAATTGTCATTATTTTTGGTACTATTGTCTACTACATTGACATACATATATATTGTAGAGCATTGATTTCCCAGTGAGGCAGCACTATAAAGTCGTTGAATTGCTGCTAGCCCAAAGCATTTTTTACATTTAAACACAAATATATTAACAAAAATTGATAAATCTGGACGGCAGATTTTTCAGGCAGGGGCGGGGACGATCACAAATTAAAAATAATGATCTGGCCTTTATCCCTGTGCAGTGTCAAGCCGAAGATGTACAGAGTTTGTATTTGGTGCTACCTACATACAAGCTTCACCCCAATCCACAGATGGATCGGTTTTGCCCCCCCCCCCCCACACCACCCATCCCAATCGGTCCCACTCCCCTGCCACCACCCTTAACCATCATGAACAAACCAACAATACACCGAACATCCTACATAACTATCAACCTGTTTAAACACATTGAACATTATATAAGACAGACAAAATGTCTTGTCAACTATAAACTTACCATGTTTTATAAGATAAAAAATGTAACCCTCAACAATTATTTGAGTTGCCCCGAGTATACACTTTCTACGTGGTGCTGCTCCCAATTTTTGCATGAACTACAGTGACTGGTGCTGTACATTATACAGTGGAAGCCACTCCCTTAATTCTACAGGATCGGTGCTGTAACTAATACAGCATTGATCAAACTTAGATTATATAGACTGTCAATTCCAATAGTAAGATGGCCGGAAGACCAGTGCTCCAGCGCTGACAAATGTCATATTCAGATGAATAAATACATTACCAAAAAAAATGACAAAGACTTCTTCTGTAGGAATTAACTGTAGAGGTGGTGGTTCCAGCAGTCTTTTTTTTTTTTTTTTTGGGTCCATGAGTTGTTTAAGCAGGGGAAATTTCAGTCATAGACGACTGGTCTTCCTCATTCCACTGCTGGTCGATAGAAAGCCCGAGCCTACACTTTTACCGACCCAAGGGATTTTTAACCTCCCACACCACATAGACATGGTATGAGAGCAACCGGCCTTTGATGACGCTGTAAGTTATACACAGCGGTGGAAATCCAAATTGGCAGAGCTGGGGGCACGGGGAATCGAACCGCCGACCCTCAGATTAGGAGTCTGACCTAGAAAAAAGTCAGACACTCTAACCACTCCGCCACTAGCTTAGTGTAGGTTGGCCGGTTCAGAAGCCATGTTAATTTACAATGCCCGCTTAAAAATAATAAAATGAGAAAGCCTTGGAAGGATTAGCGATGAAACCATAGGATAATGACATCAGTCACCACCTTTTTCTGAATTCAAATTAAATCCTAACCTCCTCTGAAAAGTACCAAGCACACATAATTCAATGGAAGGATAACATTTGTCAAAACTAAAACCATTGCCCAACTAAGACCAATGATTTAAGCAATTGATACTTGTCGCATCTAGCTTGACACACAGCATTATTAGGATAGGACAAGGACTGGTTGGATTCAGTGTCAGGAAAATGTGACTGAGTGGGATACCAGGTCATGATGCTGGTTGTCTTGTTTCCTAGTTGGGCAGCACTTACAAGTCGCTATGAGTGTGCACTGTCGCAAGTCAGTGTTGGTCCTGATATGACCTCAGATGGTGCTAGGACGTAAAACAACGAACATACAAAATCAATGAGATCAGCGATCAGCTTTGAGTAAATATTATTAATATACTTCATAAAAGGAGGATAAGTGTGGGTTGGAGTTAAGCCCCAGTCACACATAGCCGGACGAGCCACGGATTTTGAGCCGGACCACCCACGGACCAACGGCCCGGACTGTCCCGGACCACCATGGATAAAATCACTGTTTTCGTTGATTTTTGCCTCGCAGTCACACTTTCCCAGACGAGCCCCAGACGAGCCCCGGACTACCCCGGACCGCCCCATACCACCCCCGAACTGCCCCCGGAATGGCCCCGGATGAGCCCGGACTGGGCCGGACCGGCCCCTGACTAACCCGGACGAGGCCGGACGACCCCCGGACTGCCCCGGACCACCCCCAGACTATCCCGGACCACTCCCGGACTATCCCGGACCACCCCCCAGACCACCCCCGGCTGTCCAGGAGTGGTCTGTGGCTAGGCCGGGGGTAGTCCGGGACAGTCCGGCGATGGTCCGGGTAAAACCGTGGCTGAAAATGACCCCGCACCACTCCCGGACCGGCCTGGTCAACCCCGGACCACCCCCGGAATAGCCGGATCACCCCCAGACCACCCCCGGACCACCCCCGGATCAGGCCGGACCAGGCCGGATTGAGCCCGGATCGCAAAATCCCCCGGACCGCCACGGATGTTTTAAACATTTTAAAACATCCGGCGCCGAGCCCGGATGGCGCCGGACGAGCCACGGATCAGGCCGGATAGGGGGTGTCGGCACGGATGAGCCACGGACGAGCCACGGATCACCCCGGATCGCCCCGGACCACCCCAGATGGCGGTCCAGGGCTCGTCCGGCCCCTGATCCGGGTATGTGTGACTGGGGCTTTAGGCTGAGATAATTGAGCAACACAATACTGACACATGTTTATATTGGCATTTATTATAGATTCATGAAAGTTAGGCTACAATGAGTCATTTGTTATAGTTTTAGTCAAGAGCGAGATAGACAGAAGATTAACCCTATAGAGACATTTGTCATAGTCGGGTTGTGTGGGTGGCTAAAAAAAACTGAGACCATGATAGTATGTGTTGTCTTCTTGAAGCCCTGAGGATAATGATTCAAAGTCACGATGTCTGAGAAATGATGACATCAGCTCAGGCTTTATGATAGATGGCATTGGTGCTGCGGTAACTAGATATAATTCGCGACTTTGGGATAGGTGGCGGCACCTGTCAGCTTCAATTGTCAACTACATTAGTGTCTCTCTTACGGAGAAGTGCAGTAGCCAGTGGAACATTAACAGCAATGCTATAAAGACAGATTATTTAGGCTAGTTAAGTGTATATATATATGGGTGCCGATCATGTATCTGTGCTCAATTACCTATGTTGCGGGAAACATGAACAATGGCTGACCGGCAAGACTTACAGTTGAGTAAAGCAAA
Source organism: Branchipolynoe longqiensis (assembly GCA_030323885.1). NCBI lineage: Eukaryota > Metazoa > Annelida > Polychaeta > Phyllodocida > Polynoidae > Branchipolynoe > Branchipolynoe longqiensis. The sequence goes on along the minus strand of CM059195.1, from coordinate 28,738,305 downwards.
GTCTATGGCAAAATGGGCTGTTGGAGGAGGAGGAGGGGGAAGCTGGGTTTTTTATCCCCAACCCCACCAGAACTCCACCACAACCGCCACTTCTCAGCATTGCCTGCATTCTGAAGAATATAAATATTTATCTATGGTCATTAAACTACCTAGAGCTCTACCACTCGAGGTGCACGTAAATGAACCCGTGCAGGAGGTATTTAGTTTTATGATTTAGTTTCATGATTTAGTTTTATGATTTAGTTTTATGCGAGTGTTTGTTCACTCATAAACATTTGAGGTTCACGGTGGGGTGTGGATTCTAGACGACGACGATTGGGGGTCTTTGTAACCTTACGACGGTTACCGGTTGCAGAACTGCAACATTGGGTAGAGAGGCTCCGATAAATCGGCCCAATCTGTGGTTGAAGACTTAACTTCAGTAGGGAGTGTTGTAGAAGCTGGGGACATCTTCACAACGTTGTAACGGCAAGGCATTGGGGTGGCAGCAAATCTCTTCGGTCCGGCGTGTAGTTGAGCTGTAGGTATAGTGTAGTGTAGCACTTGAATCCGTTCAGCAGCAGGGGTTTAAGGAAGGCGGGCAAAGGTGGGAGCAGCGGTCGTTCCAGCAACAAGAACAAGACAGAGGAATCATAAAGGTGGAGGGCCCCACCCAAGAACACAACTACCCTGGTATGGGGAAGAAGTGTGCCTGGGAGAAATCAAAATGGGCAGAATCTAGGAAAGAGAAATGAGGAGAGTTGAGTCAAAGGACCATGTCTATTTGCTCTATGGTGACCGTCCAGCGAGCCATAGACATGGACAGAGTAAGAGTAGAAAGTGAAAGGCTGGCGGGCTCCCCCTCCTGGAACTCTTTTCAGACATATCGAGGAGGAGCATGGCCGGCGGAGAGGTGATAGAGAGAGGTGTGGACAGAGTGCGGTCCGGATAGCAAGTGGGGATTCTAGAGTGTGTGTGGTTACCATACATAATAAATATACCCCCCACCCCCCGCTTTTTTGGTTTCATGCTTTTGTGGTTTGGCTTTTGGATCAAATAACCTTACCGACATGAAATTGTGTTGCTAAATATCCAACTTAAAACACTGTGAAAATATTATACATTTGCGGCGTGGTAGTTAGAGAATAGAAGAACATCCCCCTACCACCCCCGCCAACAAAATTAAAATACACAAAAGAACCGAAACAAAGAAAACAGTATGGACCCTAACTGAAATGGCTGAAAATGGCGTTTCAGAGCCTCTAGATTGAACAATTTCGAAGGCGTAGCAAACCCCAAGACCCCCTTAGTGGCCTGCGCCTTCACCACACATTTCGCTCTAAGAATTTATCTGTATCCCCCCAAAAAATTGTTCAGCCCCCAAACAACAACAACATTGTTGTTCTTGCTAATTTCACTGCTTTTTGCCCAGTCCTAGTAAGCGCAATCGCCAGGTTATGTACAGACAAGAATGCATGTTTAGGTCATTGCTTTGACTCACCTGGGACCAGACCGGATGGCCGAATGAGTTGAGCGTCTGTCCCCAGTTTTGGGGGATCAGGGGTTCCGAACACATGAGATCGTGGCTTCGAACCCTGGTCAGGTCAAACCAATGACTTAAAAATTGATACTTGTCACTTCCTAGCCAGGCACTAGGCATTTCTAGGATAGGGCAAGGACTGGTTCGCTCAGTGTCAGGATAATGTGAAAGAGTGGGATATCAGGTTATGGTGCTGGAGGCATGATTTCCCAGTGGGACAGCACTATAAAGTCGTCGTCACAAGTCAGTACCCGTCCTGATATGACCTTAGATGCTGCTAGGACGTTAAACAACAAACAAACTTGACTCAACTGGGTGGCACATCAACACAGTGCTCCCATCATGCCAAGTGCGACGCTTGAATTTCCGCTGCTAAATTCATTCACCACTCCCATCATTTGAGTCCCGAGGTCAGAACCGGTGCGTCTTACCGTCACGTGACCAGCATGCTGCACTGCCATTGGCTGAATGTAAGTGGCAAGCAGCTAAGGCACTATTTTACTATTTAAGGCATGGCCAGTGATAAAACAGGGTCGTTCTCAGTGGTGCTTTCAACTTCTTATCTACCACGATACACCTTCTTTATTTGAATGCCAGATGTGTGGGTTCGAATCCGGCTCTAGTGAATTATTGCCAAGCAAAACATGTTTTTTTGTGTGAGTTTCTATAACAATTAAACAAAAAAGGCTTTTGCAATTAGTTACTTCCAGAAACTCGCGGGTCTTCCATTGTAGGGACACTTCTTGACGGAAATCTAGGAAAGGCTGCTAGTTATGCTTTAGAAATGGCAGACATGTAAACTGGCCTGATGGTTCCACGGACATAATAACCATTGCTATGTAGTATTCTATATCGGGCTTTGGCTATTATCCATCAGATGAATGGCGGGGCGTCGGAGGGGGCTGGGACCTGGCACAGCGGCGAACCAGGCAGGGCTGGGACGAAGAGCGCGACGGCCTGGAAGTGGAAGTGGAAGATGTGGCCAATCATCAGGGGGTGATCGATGGGGCGCATCACACCGGGGTGGCGAAGAGTCTCTCACGACCCTTACAGACCCTGTCAGCGAAGGTGGCATCGAAGGGGGCGGGGTAGCCGCTGATCTCCCAGATCCAGGAGCATGAGCGGTTCCTCTAGGTGCCCGGCGCCAGTGCCACCTGGTGGAGGGTCATGATCTGCGCGTGCACCCCATCGTCGAGGTCTGGAAGAAATCATAGGTCATGGGAGAACATGTCAGGGGAGTGGTGGACCCTAATTTGAGATATTGCATTGAAGCGACATTGTTCCCGGACATAGTCTAGTGCCACCGGGAGGAGTGTGCTTGACTGAGGGCATCGGCGAGCAGCAGCTCATAGTCGGGCTTGTGACTGACCATGATGGTGAATGATCCCATCGCTGCGATCAGCCAGAGCTCATGGGCGCAGGCCCCCAGGGTCGCGTCAGTGGCATGGCCAGACTTGAGGGCGGTCGCAGAGGTGGTGTTTTCCGTGTTCACAGCCACCTGATTCCTGCTCGATTCTGCTGGCCTCAGGGTCTTGACCGCCAAGACAAGGTTGACGGCCTTGAGCGTGTGGATGGTGCGGTATGTGCCCCTAATGCTGTCATTGTAGGCCTCAGAGAAATAGCACTCCGACGAGAACGCTCCCCCACTGGTGAGGCAGGAGTCACACTCAATGGTCCAAGTGGGTCGGAACGGAGGCAGGAGAACATAGAGGCCGTTGCTCTTTGAGGCGTAGTCAAAGAACCACGGATGTCCTTCTGCAGATCACGGTCCACCTCTGGGGTGCGCGGGGGGGCAGGGAATGGAGGGTCTTGAGTATTTGGTACATGAATTTACGGGTTGAGGGGATGCAGCCATTGATGTGGGCTAGCTTCCCCAGTAGTCTCTGGTGGGCCTTCCTGGTGAGTGAGGGCCTGAGAACCAGCGGCCACACTCCTCACCCACTTGGTCGAGCTAGGCCTGGGGTATCCGGATGAGCATGCGCTGCGAGCATACCTCAAATCCCAGCCATGTGAGTTTGACCGCCGCGGAGCAGCACTTGTCAGGCACCAGGTTGAGCCCCAGGTCCGCGCACAGGGCGAGGAGGGCATTGAAGGCCTGGCGGGCGCAGAGGTATGTGGCCTCGCAGCTAATGAAGTCATCGAAATAGACCAATGCGAAGTAGCGCTGCTTCCCCATATGCCAGGTGACCGCAGAGGTGACTCACACGCAGGCCGCCGCTGAGGTCCTGCATCCAAAGGGAATCGCAATGTCAACCTACAGGCAGTCATCGACCGTTATACAGAAGAGCGTGGCCAACAGGGGGTCTGCGCGGAGCTGCCGATAGTCCTGGGAGATGTCTGTGGTCCAGCAGTAGGCCCCATGCCCCTCCTGCATGAGCCTCTGAACCAGGTCGGCGACCGAGGGGAGGGTGTATGCAGAACGAAGGCCGAGGTACTCTCCCTGGGGCATGCCAGCATTAACACTTCTGCCAGGTGGGTGTGATTGGTCGACAATGATGCATCTCTTGTTGGGGGTGGACTTCGGCCTCATCATCATGGGGCTGCATTGCGCCCATGGTGTGACTGGGGGGACCTCAAACTGCCCCAGGAGGGTACCGTGGTTGAGCTCCTCCACCACGTAGTCACTCACGAAGTGGGCGTGGGTAGGGTCCTCCCAGTGGTTTTGGAAGGTAGGCATGGGAGGCCTCGATACGGAGTAGTTGGCCGGGAATCCAAATTTCATTTGGTCGACCAGTGTGTTGTCGGGTTGGTTGGCCAGAGCGCTCCTCCAGTTTGGGATGTTCAGGTTGGAGGGAGGTGGACTCGGGCGGCCAACTAGTTTGGGAGGGCCACGGCCTGGGCAGTGCTATATGCTGCTGCGTACCCAAGGTACTGCTGCCAGGCCGAGCCGGATATCACTGGCAACATGTCATCCAACCTTTGCCTATACTCCTGTGTGGTGGGGACGCACTGCGGCTCCACTCGGAGTGTTTGTTGAAGTAGGCCATCGATGATGTCCGTGACCGACTTGGAGAGGCCCAGCGGGCCAACAACCCCGGCCACCCCAGGTTCCTGCCGCCGGGCTGGCTCACATGCCGGGAAGGGCGGGGGGTCAACGCATAGTCCGGCTGGAGCCGGGCGACTAATGTCAGGTAGGAGTCCGGTCGATCGGGGGAGGTGGCTACACCCTGCCCATCCGGTAGCCGTGTTGATGTTATTGTCCCGGGGGAGGCTGTGACATCACGGGCCGCACCGCAAGCTTCTTCCGGCATGTCCTGCACCCTGGCATGGGCCGACAGGGGACCAGCGGCTGCCCGCATCGGCATGCACAGCTTATATGTGGCATGGGACCAGGGACCAGCGGTTGGGCGAATATGCAAATTAAGGGGTTCCCCAGGGCCTGGCACCACCTGGGCATCCCAGTCACCTGGCCTGGGCCAGGAACCAGCGTGCATCAGGACATCATAGGGGGGAACCCCCGGGGGAACCCCTCCTGGTCGGAAGCCAAGTGGCTCCGCTGCAGGAATGTCAACAATAGCAGATGTTGTACTTGTGGTTGTATCATGGGTGCCGTGGGGGCAGCATGCCATTTTAGTGTCCCTGGGCATGCTGTGGTCATGATCCGTGTGATGGCAGAGAGGGCCGGGCCCCAACTGCGGCCTAAAAATCTGCTAATGACTTCTTCCCTGTTCCCCTCTTCCATGAGTTTTTTGAATAACATGCCGCCTGGGGACATGGGGACTATTCGCCGCATGTTTGCACAGTAGCCACAGAAAAGGACAAACTTTTGGATTCCCATGCCGTGCCACTCACCCTTACTGGCCTTGTCACACGATTCAGGGTCGTGGTTCCAGGCTGAGCACAGGGCACCCATCGTCGCCTTGTCGTAGGTGTTCCGGACATCCAAGCTAACCTTTTGGGCCTTAGCGCCATCGGCTGTAGTGCCATTTGCCGTTGTCGTCATGTGTCTGGCCATCACAATTATTCCATGGGGAGGCAGCCATCGGCGATGCGGTGAAGATTTCCTCGGAGTACCGACGCACTATGTTCCAGGACAGTGAACAGTTGTCTTGTGCTATGGCTACCGACTTGTCGCTTCCTAGCCAGGCGCTCGGCATTATTAGGATAGGGCAAGGACTGGTTGGCTCAGTGTCAGGATAATGTGACTGAGTAGGATATCAGGTCATGGTACTGGTGGCCTGGTATCCGAGTGGGGCAGCACTATAAAGTCGCCATGAGTGCACACTGTCATAAGTCGGTACCTATCCTGATGTGACATTAGATGTTGCTAGGTCGTAAAACAACACTCGAATCCCACGATCTACCAAAATAGGAAACGGACGCTCAACTCATTCGGCCATCTCGTCTAGTCAACAATTGAATAACATCAGTTCTACTTAGGTTTATAAGCTGAATTTGAGATGCACATAATTCACGATGTTCAGGTCAATCCCAGATATACCTATTCACTATTCTCTTCCCCATTCTTGGCATTCTTTCTTGGATGCTTTCTTTCTTGGTTTCTTTCATGAATTCAAGTCAATAACTCTTATACATCAATTTTCGAGCAAAAAAAACCATCAATTAACCAAACTGGCTTAAAACAATAAGAATATAGCAAATTTATTCACTAGGACCTGTTGGCTTGAAATTATATTTGAAGCAAATGTCTCCAATGGTTATGGTTGCCCATGGGAAAACAGCATATCCTCAAATTCCTGGGGAGTTAGCTACTGACCAGGCGCCATGATGGATTGCCCGCTTCACGACCTCGAGAAGTGCCGGCCAATAAACACTAAGGTCATCACGACGCCACCTAGCGGGTGGTGCGTGATTCACCAGGGAGGGGCCGCGGCTCGTCTTTTTATTGGGATGGACCAAAGGGCATCACGCAGGCGTGAGATAATATTCTGACCTCCATTATAAAGTGACTCGCCAGTCACTTTATTGCGCATAATAAAGTGCCCCCTCCTATCATATTGTGAATGTAGATCAATGGATCGTTGTTGTGTGTTAAAGCTGCATAGTCCGATCAAAACATCAAATTTCCAAAACCTAAGTGATTATCTAGATTTGATTCTAGGCGTCTAACTTAGATACTGGTGAACTTCTTAACATGTTTAGCCATATGGAAGGGGATACTGAATCAAATTAATAGAACCCGTTTTGGTAGATCGTGGGTTCGAACCCTGGTCGAGTCAAACCAATGACGTAAACAATTATTCTTGTTGCTTCCTAGCCAGGCGCTTGGCATTGTTCATGTTGGTACAACTTCGAACTCGTACCTCCTAATGCCAACAATACTATGAACTGTTAAACCACTTTGCTTATACTACTGTGTGCCATACTCATTGATGCCAATCTGGACTCTGATGATCCAAATGTAAAGATCGGGCCACCTGATTCTCAAACTTGTTGTTGGTGTTTACCTGAGTTCGTATTCAAATTATAGAATGATCAGTTGCATAACTACTAAGAACAGCCAGCCATGCGGTACTGGGAGTAATGTTCACGCAATTCTCAGGTTCGCGCAGCTCCCCCCTCCCAGGAGACCAGGGTGCCAGTGTAGAGAGGTGACCTGGGTGCCAGTGTAGGGCTGTGACCTGTCGACAACAGGGTACCAGTCAGAAAGAGGAAGACGGAGGAGGTACCTATATGGGGGCCTCACATCTCACCTTAAGCAGACGTAGCATCGTGTTCCATCCCAAGTGCGGGCCCGGGGGGGCGGCGTGGTCGTCCGCCTTGCCGCCCCGCCGTCCCGCCGCCCCGCCACCCCGCCGCCCCATCCGCCCCGCCGCCCAGCCGCCCAGCCGCCCAGCCGCCCCGCCGCCCCGCCGCCCGCCACCCGCCGCCCGCCGCCCCGCCGCCCCGCCGCCCCGCCGCCTAGCTCTCCCTTTCCCGCTCCCATTCCTCCCTTCCCTTCCACTCTCCCCCCCCCCCCTTCTACCCTCCCTCCCCTCCACCCTTGCCCACCCACACAAAAGGGTGCATCAACTCGTCCGCCCGCTGCCCCACCATTTGACCATGTGTGCAACCGCCCCTTACAGAACCTTTGTCTCTGCCCCCCTGCCCCGCCTCCCCCCCCCCACACCAACCCCTCCTCGCACCGAGTACACACCTACATTCCCGCTGCACCCGTTGCCCGGACACTTGTCCCCGCTGTGCCCGATGCCCCCCCCCCCCCCTCCTCTCCACCCCCAGCCCCCTTCCGTACCACACACAACCTCCCCCAACACAGACGACTGCCCTGGAACCTAAGTTGAGCGGACGCGTTGACCATATCGGTAGAGCCCAGGCATCACGTGCGGAAGATCGGTAGTTCAATTCCCGCTCGAGTCAAAACCAGTTACAACATTGGGTCAGGGTGCCAGTGACCTGGTCTCTCAATGGGGCAGCACTATGACATCGCCATGAGTGTGTACTCTCGCAAGTCAATACCGGTGCTGATATGACCTTAGATGTTGCCAGGATATAAAACCTCAATAAACCAACAAAGAAACCTGGCCTGGGCTGGCAGGGTGCTATTGGCGGCAACCAACTATTTGCCCTTGTCCGTGCACTGCCCCACCCCGAGCGCACAAACACACAAACACACACGCACACAAAACAGACACACACACACATACACACATGCCCTTCGCATACAGCCAGCTTCCCAGCCGCTTCCATCTCCCAGTCCGCAAACTGCCCCGCCCGTGCCGTCCTCAACCCCGGCCTCCCGCTTCCAGCCGCCCGCCCGCAGACTCCCGCCTCCCGCCTCCCCCCCCCCCCCCCCACTGCCTCCCACCTCCCGACACCCGCCGCCCGACACTCGCCGCCCGCCGCCCATCCCACTGACGGGGCGGCATGCCGGTCAGGCCCGGCGTTAGATCAGGTGGTCCGAGTTATACGGCGGCACACGATGGACTCCGTGAGGAATGGGTGTCATTTAGAGGAACATCCTCCTCTCCCCAGCACCCCCCAGCCCCTCTCCCCTCCCGGCTCCACGGCCTCCGACTCACCCTCCACCACACCACAGCCCCCGGCGTTCGCCAACCAAACTCTGCCACCGTCCTGGCCACGCCACCCCGTTACCCCCATCACGCAGCCTGTCCCCACCCCCGTCCGGTGTCTCCCCACCCCCGCCCGGTGTCTCCCCACCCCACCCAGTGTCCCCCCGCCCCCGCCCGGTGTCTCCCCGCCCCCGCCCGGTGTCTCCCCACACCTGCCCGGTCTCTCCCCACCCCAACCGGTCTTTCTTCGCACCCACGCCCGGTCTCTCCCCACCCCCACCACGCCGCCAGTCAATATTACTTTATTTGAATATTCTCCCACAAACAACCCAATCCAAATCTCCAATCAAGCAACCTGTAATTTAACTGACTTTTATATGAATATTATCCCACAAATAACCAAAACCAATCCCTGATCATAGCCAACTGTAATTATTTTAATGCTTTTTTTTATGAATATTATTTCACAAATAATCAAATCCAAATCCCCAATCACAGCAACTTGTAATTTAACTGACTTTTATATGAATATTATTCCACAAATCACCAAAACCAATTCTCAATCACGGCAACCTATTATTTGACTGTCTTTTATCTAAATATTATCCCACAAATAACAAAAACCAATCCCTAATCACAGCCACCTGTAATTTGACTGACTTTTATATGAATATTATCCCACAAATAACAAAAACCAATCGCTAATCACAGCCACCTGTAATTTGACTGACTTTTATATGAATATTATCCCACAAATAACCAAAAACCAATCCCTAATCACAGCCACCTGTAATTTGACTGTCTTTTAACTGAATATTATTAACCTAACATTATCCCCAACCACCTGTACCGTGACTGATTCATTTGCTATGATTCCCCTGATTGCCTTCACCACACACAAATACTGGTATGCCTCGCATGTACGCCCACTTCCTTCTGAGGCTGATGCATTGTGGTACACATGAGTGGGTTGCTCAGCTGGAGCTGTCGTGAAGCATTGTGGGAGGAAAAGGACGCAGGCCCTGGACAAATGAACACGAGATCTCGCGTGTCCAAGAGGCACTATGACATCACTCTCCAAGCACAACTTCAGATAGAGTGCCCTTGATAGGGGAAACTAGCTGGTCTTATGGCATGACGTCACACGTGACACACCCAGGTTCGGCGCACAGTATGTTTGTTGTTTGTTGGAGTTTTACGTCCTGGCAACATAGAGGACGGATACTGTCTCTGTAAGAGTCCACACTCATGGCGGCGACTTTATAGTGTTAGACTGTTACCCCACTGGGAGATTAGGATTCTAGCCCCATGAACCAATTTTCCACTGTCATATTATCCTGACACTGAGCTAACCAATGCTTGTCATATACTATTAATGCTGAGCAACAGGCTAGATAGCAATAATAATCAATCCAATAAGTCACCGGTTTGACTCGGCTGGGATTCGAACTCCCGACCTTCTGACTGTGAATCCTGCATTCGTACATCACGTCCGATAGGTACACAGTGTGTGACTATGTATATATGTGAAGTGGGCAAGACTACTCGTCCTGTGGCAATTGTGGGCTTGGGCTGATTAGCCTGCATTCAGAAATGCGGGCTACTCGCCGAGACAGACCCCCATTTGCCACCAGGGGCTGGGTTCCCTTCTGTAATGTGTTGCTAGGAGACGTCAATTGTGACTTTCCTAGCAACGGTGGAAGGTCGAGCGTTCAGGCTCCGACCCATCAGACCCATCAGACGTGTTTTTGCACGCTCTGATGTTTTAGACAAGATTTAGGCCTTTATTGTCAGAATTCGGAAGAGTTTTAAAGTAAATATGATGGGAAGGGACATATTGATGAGTATTTATTAATATTAGAGAACCGGATTGTATTAGGAGGGTAAAAATAAAGCTGTGAGCTCATAAAAAGTGATTGGAACGTTCCTTGCATTCTTTACTATTCTCCAGTCTTTATGTATATTAACCGCTATGGTCAGCTTGACAGTGATATTCGATTGTTTTATAGGTAATTAAGGGCCTTCTGCCTGATAGGCCATATGCAGCTGATCCACCCTTCTGCAGGGATATTAATAGACATATTAATAGACATATTAACAGAATTAACGTAGTGATATTTGGCTGAAAATAAGACATTAACGTAGGCTGACTATCAGTGACAGCGGCATCACCACAGGGAGTGTCTGCTTAGTTCTGGATTAATTCAAGTATCTTAACTCACACCGAATGGTGGGGAGGAGAGCCAGTAAGTTGAAATAATAAGTAAATGCTTTGTTATATAAATGCGGGGAGGGACAAAACCGTATTTCTATGATACTCTGGCTGTCCGCCCTTAGCCCGGGGATTACACCGACAGAGGAGGTCTACCTGCAGACTGGAGGAGCGGAGGCGGCGGCCCATGGCAGGCCCAGGAAATTCACATCGAAATAATTATATAAATTAACACGTAGGCTCACCTTAGGCAGGGGGTGAAATAGCCGAACGGTTAAATATATATACTTATATATATATATACTTATATATATATATATACTTATATATATATATATACTTATATATATATATATACTTATATATAAGTTATATGGATATAAATGTTGGCTGTGCTCTATGCAAAGATAAGGAAGTCGTGGCTGGTATTGAAAGAAGTTGCGGAGAGAATGATGACCGGGTACCAGTTGCACAGAACCACCGGTGGTGGCGCTGTCATCGGTATGGCTGGTGAAGGCTGTCCCGCAGCATAAAGAAAGAACATATTAAACCGTCCAAATAAATACAAGCAATATAACTCTGGGAATTTATACTCACAAAAAAAATTATATTTCATAGGAGTGTAGTGAGTGGTGTTCACCTCCCCGGTGTGATACTTCCTATGTGGAAGGTCGGGAGTTCGATTCCCGGTCGAGTCAAACCAATGACTTACAAAATTGATACATGTCACTCTCTAGGCAGGTGCTCGGCATTAATTGGATAGGACAAGGACTGGTTAGCACAGTATCAGGATGATATGACTGTACGGGATATTGGATAATGGTGCCAGTGGTCTGGTCTCCCAGTGGGGTAGCACTATAAAGTTGCCATGAATGCGCACTGTCAGAAGTCGGTACCCGTATGCTATAACCTTAGATGTTGTTAGAACGTAAAACAACAAAAAACAACGAACCTACTTCCCCCTCTTCCACATTCTGAATTCTGCCTTTCCCCCTTCCCTCTTCCCCCTTTCCCCCTTCCCTCTTCCCCCTTCCCTCTTCCCTCTTCCCCCTTTCCCCCTTCCCTCTTACCCCTTCCCTCTTCCCTCTGTCTCCTGCACCTCCCCAATTAATCCCTATTTGATCTACTCTCTCCCATATCCGAATCAAAATAAATAAATGAAATAAAATCTATATATTTTTTTAATATGGCCATAATAGCTGCCGAAATAGCGTACAACCTCCAATTCACTCACTCACTCTACTCTCTCCATCCCCCTCCTCCGCATTCAGCTCCTCCCCCCTACACCTCCCCAATTCCTCCCTCTCTCCCCTTCCATCTCCATCCGCCATTCCCACTCCCCACTTCTTCGCTCTCACCTTTCCTCTCCCTACTCTCCCCACATTCCCCCCTTCCCCTCCCCACTCCTCCCACCTCCTCATCCTACAACCGCCCCCCCCACCCTCCAGTCTCCTACAGTCATGCTATGGTATCCTGCCATTTGCACCCCCCCCCCCCACCACCCCCACCCTCACCCTCCCCACCCACCACCCCAACCTCATCCTCCCCCACCCCTCCCCCACCCCCTTCCTAACTGACACAACCAGACGGGATGTCACTTCCTAGCCAGGCGCTCGGCATTATGAGGATATGGCAAGGACTGGTTCGCTCAGTGTCAGGATAATGTGACTGAGTGGGATATCATCTCATGGTGCTGGCAGCCTGGTCTCTCAGTGGGACAGCACTATGAAGCTGCCATGAGTGCGCACTGTCACAAGTCGGTACACGTCCTGATATGACCTTAGATGTTGCTGGGACGTAAACCAACAATAAACAAACACAGACAACACCCAGTGGGGCAGCAGTATAAAACCACCATAATTGCGCACGGTCACAAGTCGGTATCCGTCCGGATATGACCGTAGATGTTGCTAGGAGGTAAAACAACAACAACAACAACAACAACAAAAAAACACCCCAAAAACCCTATCTGACACATGAGCCCCCACACATCCTCATGAACACACAGACGTGGCAGTCTCACCCACCCACAACCCACTGGGCTCTACCTTACTTCCGGTATCGGGGTCTGCTGTCTCCTCCTGTCCATCCTATGTGCAACCCATTGCCTACAGCCTAATGCCGAACACTAAACTGATAGCGTCGGTTAGCTCACATTAAGACATAGATTCTCTATGTACTATGTTCGTATCAGTCATCCTCAATTGTAATTGTCAACCAGACGGGATGGCTGAATGCGTTAGAGCGTCCGTCTCTAGTGTTGGTAGATCATGGGATCATGGGATCGTGGGTTCGAATCCTGGTTGAGTCAAACCAATGACTTAAAAATTGATAATTGTCACTTCCTAGCCAGGCGCTCGGCATTATTAGGATAGGGTGAGGAATGGTTGGCTCAGTGTCAGGATAATGTGACTGAGTGGGATATCAGGTCATGGTGCTGGCGGCATGGTCTTCCAGTGGGGCAGCACTATAAATTCGCCATGAGTGCGCACTGTCACAAGTCGGTACCTGTCCTGATATGATCTTAGATGTTGCTAGGACGTAGACCAACAAACAAATAAACAAACATCAATGAATGCAATAACATACAACAAGAAATAACAAAAATGAGAAAATATGGTTGTTATTGAAGCGCTTTTTGCACCTAGATTTGAGTGGCGGAAATGTTCACTCTACTGAGGGTAGCTCAGTCCAGTCCTGCTCACCCCTACACTCCAGGACCAGGAGCAGCCTCTTGTCGAGTAGGATGCCTCGCCGAGAACCAGCTAGCCGGCAGAACGTGGGCAGCATGCGACTAGCTCATTATTTTGCAAAAACATTTTTATTTTTCATTTTTAAGATCAGGCGTCGGCGGGGGCGTGAGGGGTGGGGGGCGGGGCGGGGCGGGACGGGGGCTTAGCTAGCCTCGAACTGTGTGCTCCGCCCTGCACAAACTGCCACACCAGCAACAGGAACTGAAACCAACAGGCCGGAGATGAGCTTACCGGAAGTGGGAGCGGTGCGCATGCGCATAGCTTGGGTGATGCTCACCTCATTCAGAGAGATAGAGAGTTAGATATTTAGAGCTTTAGAGAGTTCACAATATATCCCATATTACGGACATTTCCCGTTCTGGATCCATTCCCATTGCGGTCAAGTCACTTTGCCGTAACCTGTTTAGTGTGGTTTTAGGGGTAATTATATTTATTTTTTTCAGAATAAGGTTTTTTGTATATGCGGTGCAAACGCTGGATTTCTAAGCTTGGTTTGTACACTTATCTTGTTGTTTTTTTTTACCAATCTCTGGCCAGCCTCTAAGACCCCAATCTTTATTAAAGAAAAATTCAGGTAGAAGTGACCAACCGGTGTTAGGACAGGAAGCACTTGCTGACCAGCTGCCTTGCTTACCTGCCCCAACAACAAACAGGGCTCCAAGCCGCTCTAGCTGTACCATAGAACCTTCCAGAATCAGCACACAATAGATTCACCTTCACCGCTTATATTATATTTGCATAAAGGTAAACATTTATACATACACATAAATAACTACAAATATAAACATTCATTACAATAAAATATTAACCACATGTTGAACAGAGCGCTTGTTCCTACATGTGATGAGTTAGCCTTAGTATTAAGACACACAGTTTATGATAAACCACAGTAATAGATTTGTTGGTATGCACAGATTATTTCATGGAGAGGTAATGACAACAATTACTCACACAATTATACAATTTCAAAATGTTTGCGTTGATTGTTTGGCCCTGCGCCAACAGTTCTACACTGCAGACAGTATGCAGGACCTTTTTACTAAGGTAAAACAGGGAAACATTTTAGCCTTTTTGAGGGCAGCTCGACTGTACCACCTCATGTAGTTTACTAAATAGATTCTATCAATTATTAATAAAACTTTTCTTTTTCTATGGGAATTTGTTTCCCTTGACCACAAATATATGATTGCGAGCTTTCTAATTTAATGGGTGTCTATTGGCACATAATTGATTGTCTGCTTTTACATGTAAAAGTGATGGTTTGAACAAAAAAAAAACATTTCTCACCGTGAATATGGCCTATGCTGCCAACACGATGTAAAGCAACCAGCAATCAATCAATCAATCAAACAAGTTCAAAATAGTGTAGTCTAGTAGTCCATACCTGAACTTCACCACCACACGGTGGCAACAGGGACTGCCCTGACCTATGTTGCCATTCCGTGGCGACAGGTGGCATCAGCCTAGGCAGAGGCTATCACTGGGTGGAGTGTCTCCCTCTGTGACTGGCCAGCGCTCACCCCCACTTCAACCATGTGAGGTGGTGGGTTAATGGCAATGTTTGAATCAGGACTTAGATGCTCATAATACAGGGAGTATTACCGGACGAGGTGGCCGAATCGTTAGAGGGCAAGCATCCCATGCGGATGATCGGGAGTTCGGTTCGCGGTCGATTAAAAGCAATGACCCACAAAATTGATACTTGTAGCTACCTAGCTTACTTTCTGATTTACTACTGCATGTAATAGCCCTGTAGAATTCGTCGTGTACATTTCCCAATTCCCTATAATTGACATTCCTTCAGAGCTTGTCATGTACGTTTCACAATTCCCTCTAATTGACATTCCTTCAGAGCTTGCTGCATACATTTATACATACACATAAACCCATGGCATTCCATCAGGGCTTGTCCTGTATATTTCCTAATTACCACTAATTGGCATTCCTTCAGAGCTTGTCATGTACATTTCCTAATTCCCTCTAATTGGCATTCCTTCAGAGTTTGTCATGTACATTTCCTAATTCCCCCTAATTGGCATTCCTTCAGAGCTTGTCATGTACATTTCCTAATTCCCTCTAATTGGCATTCCTTCAGAGTTTGTCATGTACATTTCCTAATTCCCTTTAATTGGCATTCCTTCAGAGCTTGCCATGCACATTTTCTAATTACCTCTAATTGACATTTCCTGCCCATTGGGCATGCACTGACCAGGGAGCAATTTCTCGGATGGTTGCACACAGGTTATGTCCAGTCGTGCAGAGCGTAAAGCTCACATACTGTACAATAGATTTTGTACACAATAAACTCTGTCTGAAATGGTTTAAAGATAACAAAGATTAAAACAAGAAAATTGAAGAGTGCAGGCATAAAACCAAAATCAAAGGCGAAATGGGTAGATGCTAGCGGGGTGAGGTGTCACCTGGAGGGCAGGAGGGGAATTAGGGGAGCTGCCGGAGGACAGACTTCCAGTTCTCCAGACTGCACTTCCCACCTCCAGTAACCCAACTACCCAAGAACATACCAAAAAGGAGGTCACGGGAATAGATGCAGATAATTGAAAGATAATAACAAAGTAGGAGAATTACATACATGAATAATATTTGCATAAGTAGTTCATACCTCACAAAAAAAAAGACTAAACAAAAAGAAAAATGAACAGCTCAGGCGTAAAACCAAGTAAACGCCAATCCAAAAATTGAATTAAAATAAAATATTTGTACCTTTTTTTTACCCCAAGGTAATTTGAATTATCAGTAAATCCACTTTTCTTATGATGAAATGATTATGGAGAAATGAATACAAAAAATAGGAATGTAAACAAAATTAATTTGTTGATGGTTTAATTCCAATATTGATGTCTATTTTAGATTGGCATTTACGGGGTCTTGCGCCTGAACTCTTCAAATCGAAATGGTTGTCTGTCCATGAGCGCCATGCCATAGCTCAAATTGTCGACGCAGTAAACTAGACATGGGTCACTCTCCTGAATACTGGCCAGAAGTATCACATGGAGAGTTACAATCTAATATTTGAATTTTTACCATTTGTTGGTTGCAAATGAAAGCTCGAAATCTCCCCTTTAAATCTATCTAAAATATAAATTGATGATATGAAAAATATAGGTGTAGTCCATGATTAAGCTATGGCTTGTGGCAGTATAATATGTGTTGCTCAGTAACACATGTTTAGGACACCACACAGGCTGCTTAAAACAAATCTAAGCAGAATTAAATAATTTCATACTTAGAAGCATATTAATCATGGAATGTACAGAAATATGTAGAGATTATATTGATAACAAAAAATAAATTCCCAGCCGTGATTTATTCACTGAATAATTAGTCTATACTATTTCTACAGAGACAACTAGTTACATCTGTGACATAAATTTGTAATGTTATTTCTGAAGTCATCAAATAATTTCTTTTTAAATTTAAGCATGCATCCATGTTAATAAATACTTCCTTTTTGATTTGGGAACTGTTTTGTTTGACATATCAATGCAATACAAGATGTTTGTAAGGATTCACCCATATCCCATATGTCATGTTACAAATGGCTGACTGTAAAATGTTTTTTTTTTGGGTACAAAAACACTTCATAACTAAAAGGACCAAAGTTGCACACAGTTTATTTTATTTCCCTTATTTCTTAGATCAAATCTGAACATGAATATGAAAAGTATAGGGTAAGAAATAAGTACGATGTTTTTTTGTTTGATGTTTTAAAATCCCATCCCATGCTGACCAGTTTTCAGGAGAGTGACCCATATACAATCCCCAGCTGAACGACCAATCATTTAACAGAACTGATAGTCTTTGACAGCAGCATAATGTGGAGCAACCTGCCTCATATCAACACAAGCATGGCCATGTATGCAGGATTTAAGCCCGCTGTCAGAACACACCCCACTGGTCAAGTCCAAAGCCAATAAGCTATAGAAATGATTGATTACATGACATGGGGCTTTGTGTGCCCTGGTACCCGTGCCACACGCCCCCTAGCGGGCCCTTCCCACAACCCCCTCCCCGTTAACACCAGGATCCCAAATCCATTCCATTCTCATACCATCGCATCATTGCCAAAGAACATTGCATAACTATCCAATCTTTATCAATTGATAACAAACATAATTACAGTAAAACCTCACTATCCGACCACATCCACACATAAACCACTCCCCTATATCGACCGCTTTATTTGGGTCCGAACGATACCATATTATAACTCCCTGAACTGACCAACTCCCTAACGTAACCACCTCCCTAAATGGACCACTTAAAGTCGGTCCAATGGTGGGTCGATTCAGAGAGGTTTTAGTGTATACCGAAATGTGGACATCTACGCTGATAGCTGTTTCTAACTTACAAACCACACTGGAGTAACAGGACGTGTTGGCCAAGCTGACGCTAGGTGGCGCTCATCTACTTATCAGTCCAATATGGACTGCACTCATTCAAGCAGGTGGCTATGGAATGGTTGCTTGTCTTGGAGCTGTAACTTATAAGTGGTTGGGACCGAGCTGGAGTTGTTGGTAATTAGGTCAAGTGGAATTAAACCTTTGTAAGCAGTGTTGAATCAGTGGACTCATCACTGTTATGGGGACCAGCTGGGGTGGCCGAATGAGTGGAGCGTCCGTCTTCTGTCTTGGGAGATCGGGAGATCGGGAGATCCGAACCCATGAGTGTGTGGGTTCGAATCCTAGTCGAGTCAAACCAATGACGTAAAAATGTATACCTGTCGCTTCCTAGCCTGGCGCTCAGCATTATTAGGATAGGGAAAGGACTGGTTTGCTCAGTGTGAGGATAATATGACTGAGTGGGATATCAGGTCATCGTGCTGGCGGCCTGGTTTCCCAGTGTGATAGCACTAGAAAGTCGCCATGAGTGTGAACTGTCAAAAGTCAGTACCATTTATGACCTTAGCTGTTGCTAGGACGTAAAACAACAGACAACCAAATCAATGTTATGGTGCATTCTGATTTTCCTATGGGCATTTGAATTTGATGGGCACAGTCTTTAGCCATGGTCACGTGACTTAAAGGTGCATAAACCAACAACAATATTTCTTAAAACATAGCACACACCTAAATTTGATCGTAGATCTCCAACTTGGAGACTGATGTACTCATTACACATGCAATGCTAAGCAAACAGGAATTCTAAAGCAATTTAACCAACCAGGTCACTACTGAAGTCACATCGTTCAGACAAATTAATGTTGCATGTTTTCACTTCAAATATTTCTAAAGTTATCCATTTTTACCACATGGGATGACCGAATGAGTTGAGCGTATGTCTCCCGTTTTGCTAGATAAATCCATTTGAACGCATCTGTTCGACCCTGGTCGAGTCAAACCGATGAGTTAAAACTTTAGATGTGTCGCTTCCTAGCCAGGTGCTTTGCACTATTATAATAGGGCAAGGACTGGTTGGCTCAGTGTCGGGATAATGTGACTGACTGGGATATCCGATCATAATGCTGGTCTCCCGGTGGGGCATCAGTATAAATGCACCATGAGTGCATACTCGCACAAGTTGGTTCACATCCTGATATGACATTAGTTGTTGCCAGGATGTAAAACTCCAATAACAAACCAACCAACAGTTATCCAATTTGAAAGCAAAGCTACATCAAAAGTAAAGTAAAGTAGATTACATCGATCAACCTGACATCATCATCATCATCATGCTGTTGGTCGCGATGCGACAAAGACTGCTTTCATTACTTGACTGCCGCTCTCCATTTAGCTCTCTGCTGTGAGAGTGTTGCCCATGAGTCGGTCTTAATGTCTCTCAGCTTCAGGTTTCTCTTGATGGTATTTCATGAAAGCTGCCTGCAAATGTGTTGAAGTGCTGCTGGCTTTTGCAAGTTACCAGCGGCACTCTCTTGGAGAGCAAATAGAGGTTTCACACATGCAAGAACATGTCCAGCCAGGCACAAAACTATTTGTCCCTGCAGTCGCTGGTCGGGAGATGTTGGGAGTTCCATACATCAACCGCCCTTAATGCTGCCACAGTGACATGGTTTTCTGTTTAGGGTTTGCTCCCTTAGCCTTCGGTTCTGTCAAGAACCTGTACCACAAGGCAGTGGTTTGCAACTCTGCAGGGCAGGGGCATCAAACTCCCTGAGGTATTGCAATACCTGCAATACCTGCATACCAACTGACATAATTATGTAATAATAACATAGCAGTTACTCAAAAGAAACTTTGAATAAATAAATAAATAAACAATGCGCCTGCGCTAAATTTCACCTGAGATCGGTATCGTGACGCTGACATCACATCACGTGACTGCCACATGCGGTCACGTGTTCATCGACGATAACCGCGCCAACAGCAAATATATGCACGGGCTCACCGCTAGATGGCGCCTGTGGGACTGAGTGGGTGAACCTTCATTCGAGACTCCATTAGCGGAGTTTTATTTATGTAGAATCTAAGCACCCCAGCCGTGGCGTGTTAGTGGGTCTATTTATGTGTTTTGTGTGAGTGAAGTGGGGGGGGGGGGCGGGGTTAATAGTTGTTTTAATTTTGTATACATACATTTTTTTATTCCACTTTAAATTTTTTGTTTAATATATCTTTTTTTTATATTTGCCTCGTTGTTTGTTGTTGTTATTTAGATGGGGCTCATGTACTGATGATACTCTGCTCTCCACTGGGCGCGGTGGTCGAATCGGTAGAGCGCGGCTCTCGCGTTCGGGAGATCTGGAATTCGGTTCCCGGTTGAGTCAAACCCATGACTTAAATTTAAAATGTAAACTTGTCGCTTCCGAGCTTCCTAGCCAGGCGCTTGGCATTATTAGGATAGGGCAATGACTGGTTGGCTCAGTGTCAGGATAATGTGAATGAGTGCGCACTGTGACAAGTTGGTACCCGTCCTGATATGACCTTAGATGTTGCTAGGACATAAAACAACAACAAACAAACAGCCTGACGTGGTTGTGCAGACTCATATATGCTAATATAACACAATCTTGTATGTGAGCTGGATGCCATGACATGACCTGGTTTTAAGACTCAATGGATACCAGACCGGGATGGACGAATGAGTTAGGCGTCCGTCTCCCATTTTGGTATATCATGGGATTCGAACCAATGGGTTCGAACCATGGTCGTTTCAGACCAATGACTAACAAATTGATTCTTGTCGCTTCCTATCGAGGCGCTTGGCATTATTACTTATTAGGCTAGGACAAGGACTCGTTGGTTCAGTGCTAGGATAATATGATTGTGCGGGATATTGGGTCATGGTGCTGGTGGCTTGATCTACCACTGGGGCAGCACTATAAAGTCGCCATGAGTGCACACTGTCACAAGTCCGTACCCATCCTGATATGACCTTAGATGTTGCCAGGAAGTGAAAATGTGACATGTAATGTGTGGAAAGCACGTCAACCGTCGGACAGCTTTGCCATCAAAATTAACAAAGTTCTGTTAAAATAATTTAATATTTATTAAATGTAGCAACATTTGCTTAATATGTGAACCAGTATCTGCCTATTTAGGGAGAGCTTGAGGTCAGTGCTTATATATTTAAATGTTGATGCTAGTATCGGAGTAGGCAACGTTAATCTTCCTTGCATTTGATAGGATATCAACTTAATACATTTTCATAATTTGTTAACTAATATCTTTTCTTTATTTTTCTTAATTTTTTTATTGAGGCTGTATTTATACTGTCCATATCATATAAGCCCGGGTACCCAGGCTTGTTTTCAATGCTTCTTGTTATGTTACAGAACACATTTCGATGGCTTCTAGTCGTGAGTACATTCTAAGACGTTTATCTGCATGTTACTGATTATCATTATTTATAATATTATCCACTAATGCTGATTTACAAGGCTTTATTTCAGTGATGGGGAAACTTTGCCACACAAGTTTCCATTTTTCGCTTTGTGAGCAATCATATTTGACAATGGTTTACAAAAATCTAGTATCTTTTAAAATTTTAATGCAAAGCAAAAATAATCAAGGCGAGGATCAGCTTGTAATTCAATTCAATTCAATACTTTATTTCAGGCTTAGCATTATAGTAGTTACATCAATTGATCTATAGTAGGTACCTATACAAATACATGTGAATACTATACAAGTAATAATATGAATACTACAATACTAACCATTTTCAAAATGGTGGTCTACATAGAGTAGTTTGTACCAATGCCCACCCTCCATTTGGCCGAGGTAAATCTGACATGTCTCTCTCCTATTTTCACAAGTCCCAGTATTATAGCATTTTCTAACTTGTCAAGTCTAGTAATAAATTTGAAGATTAGATTCCTCATAACAGCCTGGAAGGCTGGGACATCAATATTGGCAAATAACCGATTAGCATTCTGAAACCTAGGTAGATTGAGTCATAACCTCATAATGTCGTTATATGCTACATTCAGTTTTCTCATGCTATACATTCTATAGCTGACACTCAAACACATTTGACTAAGTTGTGTTGATTTGTTGGCCTTGCGCCAACTATTGTACAGTGCAGACAGTATGCATGACCTTTTTATTAACTTAAAACAAGAAAACATTTGAGCCTTTTTGAGGGCAGCTGGTCTGTGCCACCTGATATAGTTTACTATATGAATTCTATCAATTATAATAAAACTTTTAATTTGTTGACGGGAATTTATTTCCCTTGGCCACAAATATATAATTGTGAGTTTTTAAAAAAAGATTTCAGGCGCAAAACCACGTAAAATGTAGTTTAAATAAAAGATTTGTACCTGACAATAATTTTAATTCTAACTACTTCCACTTTTCATATGATCACATGGTTATGAAGCAATGAACAAAAGAGTAGTAATATAACAAAATTAGCTTGTTGAGGGTTTTATTCCAATCGTTATCTCCATTTTTGGATCTGCGTTTACATGGTTTTGCGCCTGAACTCTTCATGTGATGAGTGTCTATTAACACATAATTGATTGTATGCTTTTACATGTAAAAGTGATGGTTTAAACAAAAAACAACCATTTCTCGCTGTGAATATAGCTTATGCTGCCGACACGTAAACCAACCACCAATCAATCAATCAATCAACATTCTATAGTTCCACCACATCTGGGCAGTATACAAGGGAGTACAGAAAGTCCTAAATAAATTGATCTTGTAAAGTGTGCACTCATACTGACTTACCTAGTGACATTTCACCCCAGGCTAGATAGGATCAGACGGGACAGGATCGCTGAAGCAGAAAGAGCCCAGTCTCGCTTACTTCCGGTCTGGGAGAATGTTGGTCAAATCGGTCAACTCAAGCCAATTACTTACAGAATAGATGCTTCTCACCGTCTAGCCTGGCACTCAGCATTACTAGAATAGGACGAGGACTGGTTTGTTCAATAACAAAATTACACGACTGAGTGGGATAATGGGTCATGGTGCAGTGGCATGATCTCCGAGTTGGGGCAGCACACTGAAATCAGAATGAGTGCCTATTTTTCTATGTTGTTAGCCATACTGGTATGATCGTACATGTTGGTTGTTAGAGTTTTACGTTGTGGCAACATCTAAGGTCATATCAGGATGAGCACTGGCTTGTGACAGTGCGCACTGATGGCGACTTTATCCTCCGGCCCCACTGGGAGACCAGGCCACCAGCGTCATGATCTGACATTCCACTCAGTCATGTTATCCTGACGCTGAGCCAACCAGTCCTTTGCCTATCCTAATAATGCCAAGCACCTGGCTACGAACCAACATGTGTCAATTCTTTTTAAGTCATTAGTTTGACTCGACCAGGGTTCGAACCCGTGGGTTTGAATCCCACGATGTACAAAATCGGGAGATGAGCGCTCAACTCATTCGGCCATCCCATCTGATTGGTGCTGGGATGTAAAACCCCAACAACCAGCCAGGACCCAGAGTTGGATGTGCCAGGTGTTTTTGGTATTGCAGGCTGGTCAGAATGCATAATTCACTGCACACATTCTGTTCACTTTATGGAATAGACGCAGCCTCCTCTCTGCTGTCAACTCTGACCTTAGATTGACAGTTACTAAGCCACACCTGTAGATCTAGTTTCCGGTCAGATAACACCAACAGCGGAAGAACAACAGACTCAGCAATAAGGCAACCAGTCTCAAAAGCACACCACCAATTTCCATCCCTCATGCACAGTCGACTGAGACGGCCCATTGAGGGATCATCTGCTAGGGGGAGAACTGCACGCCTGGTAAGCCATGCACACCTGCTCCTGCATCCATGGGGGGGGGGGGGGAGGCAGGGTGTGGCTGCCCATCCAGGGCTAAGTGCTCTGCCCATATTATATGTGTATGCCATACTGTGTTAAGCTGCATCAGGGTATGACTAGCGGAGTGACTGGTGAGGTGATGCCACATGGTGATGGTGATTACACCCACCACCAGTCCAGCTTGACACCTCCAGTTGCTGACACCAGACGGGATGGCCGAATGAGTTAGAGCGTCCGTCTCCCGTGCTGGTAGATCGTGGGATGGTGTGTTCGAACCCTGGTCGAGTCAAACCAATGACTTACAAATTGATACTTGTCACTTCCTAGCCTGGCACTCGGCATTAATAGGATAGGACAAAGACTAGTCGGCTCAGTGTCAGGATAATGTGACTGAGTGGGATATCAGGTCATGGGGCTGGTGGCCTAATCTTCCAGTGGGCAGCACTATAAAGTTGATATGAGTGTGCATTGTCACAAGTCGGTATCCGCCATGTTATGACCTTAGATGTTGCTAGGACGTAAAATAACAACAAACAAACAA
Source organism: Branchipolynoe longqiensis (assembly GCA_030323885.1). Classification (NCBI taxonomy): domain Eukaryota; kingdom Metazoa; phylum Annelida; class Polychaeta; order Phyllodocida; family Polynoidae; genus Branchipolynoe; species Branchipolynoe longqiensis. The sequence goes on along the minus strand of CM059195.1, from coordinate 28,714,106 downwards.
ACCAGTTGCTGACTGGCAGGAATCTGATCCATCAATAAACTTGGTAGGCCGATTAAAATTACCTGCGATCTGTATGTACTGCATTTAATACTGATTCTATCGACATGGTTGGCTTAAATATGTTCTGGTACACACATTATTTGGATAGATACATCTCCTGTGACCTAGATTGAGTAGGTACGATCTACTGCCCTCACTATTACCATACACTGTGATCTAGTTTATGTAGGTACCATCTACTGCCTCAGTATTACCATACATCCACTGTGACCTATTTTATGTAGGTACCATCTACTGCCTCACTATTACCATGCATCTATTGTGACCGAATTAAGTAGGTACCATCTCCCGCCCTCACTATTACCATACATCCACTGTGACCTAGTTTATGTAGGTACCCTATACTACCCTCACTATTACCATACATCCACTGTGACCGACTTAATTAGGTACCATCTGCTGCCCTCAATATTAGTATCACCATACATCCACTGTCACCGAATCAAGTAGGTACCATCTGCTTCTACCATACATATACTGTGACCTAGTTTATGTAAGTACCATCTGCTGCCCTCACTAGTACCATACATCTACTGTGACCTAATTAAGTAACTACTGCCACTTAATTATTACATTGTCTGTCAGTTACAGTATTGTAATGGCCCACGGTCTTCCCCCACATTGCCACGCACTCACGGAAGAACGCCAAGATTCAGTATCAGTACGCTTCAACTTGGTTTATTACAAAACCTCTCTGCTCTCCGCGGTGTCAACAGTCAACTGACCCGCCCCCTAACTCGCCAGGTCCCACATCACCTCTATAAGCTAGCCACACGCAGCAGAGGGCAGCCCCATCGGGGGTATGCCCGTTGGCTAGTCTGCCACCACCTAGCACAGTTCAGTGTAAATGTGTAGGTGTGCGGTGTAGTGTCTGCCGCCACCGCGTGTTAGTGGGGCTCATGTACAGACTACTACAGTATTACGCTATAACACTTGGTTTGGAGTTTGCTTCATGGATGCTCAGTTTGGCTGTTGTTTATGGAATGATGGTAGGTATTGTGGTTTGGTTTGTAGTGCACGGGCAGTGTGGGTGTTGTGGGAGTGTGCAGTGGTGGTATCATGGATAATGGTTATGTGTAGAGGTGAACGATATCGATTATACAAAAGGATTATTACATAATTAATAATACGCATAGAATGGATTCATACATCCTATCTTAGTCATCAATTCAACGATGGAATATGATTATTGCCGAATTAATAATGCACCTGCAGCAGATTTATAGATCCCATAATGGAAAGAAATTCAATGATGGAACAGGATAATTGCATAATTAATAATACCCATACATTAGATGTGTACGCTAGATGTGTGCATACCATAATATACATCAATTCAATTGTGGAACACTCTCACCCTCCCTACCTCCTCCCCTCTCTCCCTCTTTCAAGTTCCATACTCACCCACCCTCACACCTTCCCCCTCTTCCCTTCCCTCCTCCCCTCCTCTATCCCTCTCTACCCCTACTACCTCCACATACACCTCCACACACACCTCTACATCAGACCCCATTAGGCGTGTGATGTGTAGGTGGGGGTGGTGGTGGGGGTGGTGGTGGAGGTGGGTGTGGAGGTGGAGGTGGAGATGGAGGTGGAGGTGGGTGTGGAGGTGGAGGTGGGTGTGGAGGTGGGTGTGGAGGTGGAGGTGGAGGTGGAGGTGGGTGTGGAGGTGGAGGTGGGTGTGGGTGTGGAGATGGGTGTGGGTGTGGGTGTATATGGGCGGGTGTGATTTGGAGACCAATAGGCTTTAATGTGTGTGTAGGAAGTCCGTGTTTCAGTCAAATGTAGTGACTGCTTGCGTCAGCAAAGAGGGTGAAAGACCCATCAGTTGATGGGCAACGATAGGTGGTGGGTCAGTGTGTATGAGTGCGGGAGTGGGTGTGAGTGGGGGGTGTGAGTGGTGGGTGTGTGGGTGTAGTGTGGTGTGTGAGTGTGAGTGAGTGTGATGTGAGTAGGTGTGGAGGGTGAGTGGGTGTAGTGGGTGTAGTGGGTGTGGGTGTGGTGCGAGTGGGTGTGGTGCTGTGGGTGTGGTACTGTGGGTGGGTGTGGTGGTGGGTGTGGTGGTGTGGGTGGGTGTGGTACTGTGGGTGGGTGTGGTGGTGGGTGTGGTGGTGTGGGTGGGTGTGGTGGTAAGAGTGGGTGGGTGTGGTCGTATGAGTGGGTGTGATATGAGTGAGTGTGGTATGACTATGAGCGGGGTGGTATGAGTGGGTGGGTATGGTGGTGTGAGTGGGTGGGTGTGGTGGTGTGTGTGGGTTTGGTGGTGCGGGTGGGTGTGGTGGCATGGGTGGGTGTGGTGGCATGGGTGGGTGTGGTGGTGTGGGTGGGTGTGGTGGTATGAGTGGGTGTGGAAAGAGTGGGTGTGGTATGAGTGGGTGGGTGGTGGTTTAAATGAATATCTTGCGACTGAATCTTGTGTGAATCTGCCCCCACCCCTACTTTTACAGAAACCCTTTCCTCATACACAACATCAAAATCCATTGATAATCAACTAGACCCTTAACCTCTTGAGAATGGCTAACTTATAAATGACCATGCCTTGCTTTAAGCTATCACGTTGCTGGTTTTTGGTGAGGCTCCCCTAGCGGCTTACCTCTTATCGCACACACTGAGAGTGTGCAGAGTTATTGCTGTAATAAGCTGCCGATAGAGGGCGCATCTGGCATTAATGCTGTCCCATCTGGGGCTGTGCACTATATTCTATATTCCCTGCCACTTTTATATGGTGTAAAATTTATTATAATAATAAATTGAAGTCATTCGTATATTCTAATTTATTATGGAAATACAAAATATTTTAAAACAATTAATCCTACTGAACATATTCTTTTTATTTTGACAGTGACAAGGCCATTGTTCATGGTATATAGACTACTGTCATGTTGGTGATGAAAATGGGAAATATTGCAGCTAGGGAAGGATTAGAACCCACGGTTATTGCCCTTCCGGGACTACTTAAAGCCGCACTAGCAGACACGGTGGCAGAATCGGTACAGCACAGGAGTTTGATTCCCAGTCGAGTCAAACCAATGACTTACACAATTGATACTTGTCGAATCCTAGCTTGGCAGTCAGCATTAATAGGATAGTGCAAGGACTGATTAGCTCAGTGTCAGGATAATCTCACTGGGTGGGATATCAGGTCATGGTGCTGGTGGCCTGATTTCCCAGTTGGGCAGCACTGTGAAGTTCTTATGAGTGTGCACTGTCACAAATCAGAGTACCCATTCTGATATTACCTGAGATGTTGCCAGGACTTAAAATTCCATCAATCAATCAACGTCAGCTCCCCGGTGCATTCACCTATACCGCACGCACCCAACACAGCAGATCTATCCCATATACCAGACACACCAGACACAGCAAACACAGCAAACACAGCAAACACACCAAACACACCACGCATACAACACATACAATCCCACCCACATCACATACACCGCACTGACCCAACGCAACATACCTATCACACACACACACACTTCACACACCACACCATATACAGCACATACACCACCCATATTCCATATGCTGCATACATCGACACACCAGATATATTCCACACTCCACACACCACAATCCACACACCAGGTTTATCCCACTCCCCACAAATCACACACCCGCACCGTGCCCCCCCCCCCTCTCGGCCCACTGTATCCCTGGCTACCTTAAACAACTTGACAACCTGTGTCACAGGTCCAGCATGGTGCAGACAGCCAATACACCCTCAGGCTTGTTCCCGACTACAATCACCATATATCCCCAGACTGCCACCCGCTCCCTCTTCCTCCTCCCTTCTCTCCCCTTACCTCATCCCCTCTCTACCCCTACCTACTCCCCTCTCTTCCCTTACCTCCTCCCCTCTCTACCCCAACTATCTCCCCTCTCTACCCCTACTCCTCCTCTCTCTACCCCTGCCTCCTCCCATCTCTACCCCTACCTCTTCCTCTACCCCTACCTACTCCCCTCTCTCCCTCTCTACCCCTACCTCCTGCCCTCTCTACCCCTACCTCCTGCCCTCTCTACCACTACCTCCTCCCCTCTCTCCCTCTACCTCCTCCCTCTCACACCCCTACCTCCTCCCCTCTCTACCCCTACCTCCTCCCCACTCTATCCATACCTCCTCCCTCTTACACCCTTACCTCCTCCCCGTTCTCCCTCTCTACCCCTACCTCCTCCTCTCTCTTACCCTACCTCCTCCCCTCTCCCTCTACCTCCTCCCTCTCTCTACCTTACCCATTCCCTCTCTCTCCCCACCTCCCCCCCTCTCTCTTTCTCTACCCCTACCACCTTCTCTCTCTCTAACCCTACCTGCTCCCCTCTCTACCACTACCTCCTCCCCTCTCTCCCTCTCTATTCCAACCTACTCCGACCTCTACCCCTATCTCCTCCCCTCTCTTCACCTACCTCCTCCCTTCTCTACCCCTACCTCCGTCTCTCTCTAACCATACCTCCTCCCTCGTTACCCGTACCTCCACCCCTCTCTCCCTCTCTACCCCTACCTCCAACCTTCTCTCCCCTCTCAAACCTCCCAATCTCCTACTCTCCCACTCTCCTACTCCCCCACCCGCCACTCTCACATCCTCCCACTCTCCCACCCGCCCACTCTCCCAGCCGCCCACTCTCCCACCCGCCCACTCTCCCACTCTCCCATTCTCCAACTCTCCCACTACCCCCCGCCCCCACTCCCCCACTCTGCCACTCTCCCACCCTGACCCTCTCCAACTGTCCTACTGCCCCATTCTCCCACTCTCCAACAATCCCACCCTCCCACCCTCCCACTCTCCCAATCTCCCACTCTCCAAACCTCCCACTCTCCCACTCTCCCACTATCCCACTCTCCCACCCTCCCACTCTCCTCTCTACCCTCCACTCTCCACCACCCCCACACTCCCTACTACACTCTTTCCCACACCTCCGCTTTTCACTCCCGTCGTTTTCAGTTCCTTCCTCTCTCCTTGTTTCTTCCGCAATTCCCTCTTCCTACACCACTCCTCCCCACTCCCCTCCTTCCCACCCCTTTTCTCCCACGCTGCCCTCTCCCTGACTAGGTATTGATAGTTTTCTTTACTATTTACTGCTATAGACATATAATCCTGCGCCAGAGATAATACAAACTCTTCAACTCAGAGTCGGCACGTGTTATCTTTTCTTCCATAGCTAGAATAAACATAATATAATATAATATAGTGTAATAGATTAAACGTATAAAAATGGGCGGAATGGTACTATTTATTAGATTAGCTGTTTAATATATATATACTTATGTGATGTATACCGTAGCATCTGAGTATAAAGATGCGGAAGGGACCCACATCATTAGTATTCTTATTCTTATATTCTTATACCTTGCTTCTATGTATACCTTCCCGTACCCATGTATCGCTCTCTGTATTACATAGCCTGCTTATATACATATATATATGTATATATATATACAAATATATATACATATATATATATACATATATATATACGTATATATATATATATATAACAAATATAATGAAGAGTTCAAGCACAAAACCACGTACATGCCATTACAAACATTTAGTTTAAATACAATAATTTTGCCTGAAAATAAATGTTAAGCTCACTAATTCCACTTTTCATATGATCACATGGTTATGGATCAATAAACAAAAGAGTAGTAATATAAAAAAAGTAAACATGTTAAAGGTTTGATTCCGAAGTTCATCTCCATTTTTGGATTTGGCGTTTACGTGGTTTTGTGTACTCTTCATATATATGAGTCAGCCTCACGAAAATGGGCCAATCGGTGGTCAATTCAAGATGTCAGCATCGCAATTCTTAAAAGTGTAGTGCATTTCTTTGTTTCATATTAAATTATCCTAGAAACAAATAAGGTTGTTGTATTTTCTTGACCTTTACATTCAGGATAAATTCAAGGACTTTCCAACACCTATGTCAATGCTAAACTATAATTATACCGATCGACGCCGACATCCAATGATCGACGCCGACAACTTTACCAGATGTCGGCGTCGCACTTCTTAAAGTGTACTGCATTTCTTTGTTTTTTATTAAATTATCCTAGAAACAAATAAGGTTGTTGTATTTTCTCGACCTTTACATTCAGGATAAATTTAAGGACTTTTCAACACCTCTGTCAATGATAAATTATAATTATACCGATCGACGCCGACATCCAATGATCGACGCCGACAACTTCCTCCAATTGGCCCATTTTCGTGAGGCTGACCCATATACACATACATATATATATATATATATATCACACCCTTTAGCCCCCTCTCACCCTACCACCTTCTCACTCTCCCACCCTCCCACCCTCCCACCCTCCCACCCTCCCACCCTCAACTAACAATCCCACACACCCACACCCCAACTCCCAACCCCTTCCATCCCCCTCACACCCTCCCACCCTACCACCCTCCAACAACACTCCCACAGCGGCAGTACAGTATATCGTGTAATACTAATAATAAACACAATAATAATAATAAGGAAATAATCCCCTTCCGCGCCTTTATACTCGCATAATACATTATACATCACATATATATGTGTGTAGATATAGCACATATAAGGAACATTAGCTGTGCCTTCAGGGATGCACGGCCAGTATAAAACACCAACAACTATCAGTCTATGGCTACTGCCTCTACTTTATATAGTACCATTGCCCTGTATCGGACAGATCCTACACACATATCCCCAAATGCCAACACACTTATAAACCTCTCCCGCCATCCACTACTCTTTGGTGGAGACTAAATTGTCACCTCCATGAACACCTAACTTCTGATTGATTGATTGATTGATTGATTGATTGATTGGTGGTTTCTTTACGCCGTGTCGGCAGCATAGGCCATATTCACGGCGAGAATTGTTTGTTTTTTATTCAACCATCGCTTTCACAGAATGCAAAAGCATAGAATCAATTTTGTGTCAGTAGACTGTGGATCTAAAAAGCTCACAGTTGCATAATTTGTGGCTAAAGGAAATAGAATTAAGATAAAAGTTAAAGGTTGCTAATGGATCTAATTTGTTTAAGGGACTATATGCCTAACTTCTGAGTTAGTGTATACTTGTCCCTGAGGCTGGACTGGAGCTGAGCCCTGGCGTGGTTACACACCCGGATGTAGGTAGAGGTCCAGTACAGATTATTTGAGTGGGGGTGTGATGTAAATGGGAAATATTGTGCCTAGATCAGGACTCGAACCCACACATCCTGCCATTTCTGGGCCAGTATCCTAACCAGTAGGCTATCAAGGCTCCCTGGTGTAATTACCCTCGTTCCAGATTATTGGCGTGGGAGTGATTAAAATGTGAAATATTGTGCCTAGATCAGGACTCGAACACAAACATCCTGCCATTCCGGGGTTAGCATCCTAACCAGTAGGCTATCTAGGCTCCCTGATGCAATCAGCCTATCTGTGCATATATGTATGGGGCTCTTTGCATGAGAGCTTAGTGAAGACTACTGCATTCATTCCCTTAGAACTGTAAGTCTTTTAAATGGCTTACATTAATAACTTATGTAATACTTATTTAATCCTTTGCATCACTCCAACGACAATCTATATTATCTATATATGTTAGATCCTTCGCTTTAGGTAAGCCTGCTTTGAATCTTTAACCACAAGGTCCCTGATAATCAAACATGGTGGGGCTATTGTGTTACTGAATTACAATGTAGTCAAATTGTGTTAACCAGGATTTTAATCAGATAATAAAAATAACCCTTTCTGTATGCAAGTGCAAAGAGATTACAGTCCTGCAACATGCTTCAGTCTCACCGTGATATAACCCGGGTACCTGACTGGTGGATGGGTGGACATACCCCAGCGTTGGTACCTGGAGACCTGTCAGGAGCTTACTAGAAATTAAAATCCTCATCTATCCCTTTTCTGCGACTTTGTTTTCCTCTGCATATATTGACTCAATCATTACACAAGAACTTGTTCTATGATGATATTTATTTACACAATAAATGGTGTCGTGTAAGAGACTGATGGATGCATTGATGCTGAAATACAGAGGGGGATGGCCAAGGCTAGTGCATCTTTCGGCCGACTATGCCAGAGACTCTGGAAAAACAATGTGTCCATGCAAGATCTACCATGCAATCATGCTATCTACCCTACTATACAGAGCCGAGGCCTGGACAGTGTACAGACGACAGGTGAAAAAGCTGCATGCTTTCATGATGCGAGATCTGCATTCGATCATGAGGATCTCCGGCGGACTGGGCACCTCATGAGGATGTCATCAGACAGGCTACCAAAGCAGATCCTCTACTCTCAACTGTCTTCTGGTTACAGAAAGAGAGGGCACCCTCGTCTCCAGTTCAAGGATACAATCAAGAGAAACCTGAAGCTGAGAGACATTAAGACCGACTCATGGACATCACTGTCACAGCAGAGAGCTAAATGGAGAGCGACAGTCAAGTAATGAAAGCAGTCTTTGTCGCATCGCGACCGACAGCATGATGATGAAGATGTAAGAGACTAGGGAAACTGGTGAGGGTATTACCTTATATTTGATATATAGTGAGGTGCTCTCACTTCCCCAGGTGAAATGTCACCTACACATCTAGAATAATAAAGAATAGTTAGAATCTTACCCCAGGGCCACTGTTTCCCTTTTACAACAATGCCCACCACGAAATATGATTCACCTCATCCATTGAATAACCTATATTTACAAAGAAATAGAGCAAATGGAACCAGTGAAGGGTACGGCCATCTTTATTTTATATGTTTGTAGGACCTTCCCAATGAGACTTAATACTAAGCAATGACTTGAAACCTCGCAGTCATTTAGCTGAAATTTACCTGACTTTCGTGAGCCACTCAATCACAGTACAGTATGAGTGACTCAGGCTCTGATATCATCATCATGCTGTCGGTCGCGATGTGATAAAGACTGTTTTCATTACTTGACTGTCGCTCTCCATTTAGCTCTCTGCTGTGAGAGTAATGTCCATGAGTCCATTTTTGATGAAAGCTGCCTGCAAAAGTGTTGAAGTGCTGCTGGCTTTTGCAAGTTACCAGCGGCACTCTCTCGGGGAGCAAATAGAGGTTTCACACCGGCAAGAACATGTCCAGACAGGCGCAAAACTATTTGTCCCTGCAGTGGCTGGTCTTGCTGCCACAGTGACATGGTTTTCTGTTTAGGGTTTGCTCCCTTAGCCTTCGGTTCTGTCAAGAACCTGTTCCACAAGGCAGTGGTTTACAACTCTGCGGGGCAGGGGTGTCAAACTCCCTGAGGTATTGCAATACCTGCAATACCTGCATACCGCCTACATACATCAAAGCTCCCCAGAAAGTGCAATCTGAATGGAACTACTGCATTGGCGGATTCTGGGGTAACCTTTGACCTCCACTGCTAACCCACACACACCCGTGGCACATATATTCGTCCGAGGATGCAGCGTCCCTAATTCAAAGCCACAAAGGTCACGTTGTATTACCGCGGCTTGCTGATTGGCCGCTGAGAGTTATCGCGGTTGAGAACGCTTCGTGTGGCGAGACTACGACGGAGAGACACCCGGGTGTAGGTGTATAAAACAACACCATATCTCCTCATATTCCTCCAGGAGCTGGGCGGGTAGCAGTGGGGAAGGCGGCTAGGGGAGGGGAAGGGGGAGGGGGAGGAGGTGGGGAGAGGGGAAGGTTGAGGGGGAGGCAACACAAAACTCGTATCATAGTTGTCTAGCCCAATGGAAGCATATCATTCGCAAAACCATCTCCTATTTCGTCTACCATCCTGATATGATCCTATATTTTGCTAGGAAGAAAACCAACAAAATGGACACCTCCACCTCCCACCTTCGCCTGCTCTTTCCACCTACCATCTCATATTTCACCCTTTCCCCTTCTTCCCGTCAACCCACCCTCCCACCCACCGACCCACCCTCCTACCCACCCACCCACCCACCTTCCACTCTCCCATCCTCCAACACACACTCCCCTACATTCACGTTCCTCAGACCTTCTCACCCTTTCACCATACACCCATCCTTCCACACCCCTACAGTCCCACACTCCCACCCTCAGCCCACCGTCTCACACTCCTTTCACCCACCCACCCACACTCCCACCAACACGCCTACTAACACTCCTTCCACACACCTGCTCACCTTTTCCCCTCCTCCCACCCTTACGCTCTCCCACACTCCCACTCCCGTCACACCCTCCACTCCCCCTTCTCCAACCCTCCCATCCCCCTCTCTCACTTTCCACCCTCCAGTGACCCACCCACACACCCACATCCCTACTTACTCACCCCTTCAACCCCCCTCTCACCCTCCCACCTTCCACTGATACTCCCACACACCCACATCCATAAATCCCCACCCCGTCAATACCCCCCCACCCTCCCACCTTCCACTACCTCCCACACACCGACCTCCTCACCCTTCATCCTGCTCTCACCCACCCACCCACACCCCTATCTCCCCACACCTTCAACACCCATATTACCCTCCCACCCTCCACGAACACTCCCACCACCCACACACCTTCTCACCCCTTCCCAAACCCCTCCCACTCCCACTCCACTACCACTCCCCACGCCCCCTACCTCCTCACCCCCTCAGCCCCCCTCTCACCCTCCCACCCTCCGCGACAACCCACACACCGACATAACCCACACCTCCCCACCCCCCTTCCACACACACCCCCACAAGCCACACACCTCCCTCTCCCTCTCCCTTTCCGTACCTCCCTTTCCCACCTTCCAACCACCGTATAACACCCCCCCATCACACTCGTGCACTCAACTCTATCATCTCACCAATCCACCCACCTACCCCCACCTGCCCCCACCTTCCCTCACCTGCCACCACCTGCCCCCACCTGCCGCTACCTGCCCGTATCTGGCCACCCTTCTGCCACATTCTAGGCCCCAAACAATATTACTGCTTATGCCGTATTATCTGATTGGATATACCCCCCCCCCCCGCCTCACAGGGCTCCCCCGTCCCTTCCCACCACCCACCATCCACCTACCCACACATACACACACACTCCGCCAGATGGAGTGGGAGATAATCTACTTCCCCAAGTGTCTATGGCTGGCTGGCTATAGAGATAGAGGGTGATGCTTTTTCCCACCCACCCACTCACACTCTGCACACACATACACACATACACACACATACACACATACTCATACAGCGTCCTGTGTTCGGGTGTTGTGTCGTCTTTGACGTCTCCCATTTTGGTAGATCGTGGGATTCGAACCCACGGGTTCGAACCTTGGTTGAGTTAAACAAATGAATTAAAAGCTGATACTTGTCACTTCCTAGCCATGCGTTCAGCATTATTAGGATAGAGCAAGGACTGATTGGCTCGGTGTCAGGATAATGTGACTGAGTGGGATATCAGGCCATGGTGCTGGCAGCCTGGTCTCCCAGTGGGGCAGCACTATAAAGTCACCATGAGTGTGCACTGTAACAATTCGGTACCCGTCTTGATATGACCGTATATGTTGCCAGGATATAAAACTCCAACAACCAACCAACCGCCGATCCACCTCCAATTGTCAGCGTATTCAGCAGGGGATTGCTGATCTCCCACTGGTGCTCCCTTCGCCCCCCCCCCCCCTCCACCCCCCTCCCCGGCCCCATGACCCCTGAGCCTGCGCCCGCAGCCGGTTTGTCTCGCACTTCCGGCGCTGCTAGCCATCGGCACCTAGGGGAACTAACTGCTCAATATACCTCATTTCGAACCGAAACTCGGCGGAAACGAGGCTCATGAGGCAACCGGAAGCCACAGGACCGGAAATGGTGTCAAGATGTTTGAGCGGGTATTGATTGATCACTTGTTTTGTTTAACGCTGAATTTAACACCTGGTATCGTTAGGTCAGAACTGCACATGCGCAGTGCAGTGCTGATCCTTATTTATAGACCGGACCCGGTGGCCGAATTGGTAGAGTGCAGGCTTCACGTGCCGAAGGTCGGGACTTCGATTCCCGGTCGAGTCAAACCAATGATTTACTAAATTGGTATTCGTCGCTCCCTAGCCTGGCGCTCGGCATTATTAGGATAGGACAAGGACTGGTGTGCTCAGTGTCAGGACACTGTGACTGAGTAGGATATCAGGTATCAACGGCCTGGTATACCAGTGGGGCAACACTATAAATTCGCTATGAGTGCGGACTGTCACAAGTCGGTGCCCGTCCTGATATTACCTTAGATTTTTATAGAATGTAAAACTCCAACAACCAACCAAGATATTTATAGTGGGCCATCGTGCCATGACTTACGGTTAGGTTACTAACCCGTCCTCCGCTAGAACAGGCGACAATCTGGTATTTGTGGCTTTCCTTTCGGTTGTTAGGTTTGAATCGGCAGACCCACCCTCATCAAAATAGTTGGAGATTTAGTCATCCGCACTGACTTTTCAGGCAAGGAGCATTTTGCGGTACGACTCAGTTAGAAAATAAAATAAACTATTCATCTGATTAAATTTGTCCAAGTTTCTATGTAAATGTATGCATGGCCATTGTTTTTGGCATGAATTGCACAATGTAATTTTAGGCAAAGCCTTTACAAACATATATTGGGTTCCAAATTAGAGGATTTTGTTTGTACTAATTTATTAACAGCAGGTACATTGTGGTGTCCGCTGTGGCGAAGTGGTTAGAGTGTCTGACTTTTTTCTAGGTCAGACTCCTAATCTGAAGGTCGGTGGTTCGATTCCCCGTGCCCCCCACCTCTGCCAATTTGGATTTCCACTGATGTGTTGAACTTACAGCATCATCAAAGGTCAGTTGCTCTCATACCATGTCTATGTGGTGTGGGAGGTTAAAAATCCCTTGGGTCGGTAAAAGTGTAGGCTCGGGCTTTCTATCGACAAACTGTCTAATGGTGTAAACAAGTCTATTCAGACTTATCCATAATAGGCAGTATAAATCTTCAACAACAAGAAATGGCTAACTTTGGCGATATTTGAAGTGAAAACATGTACAATTAATGAGGGCATGAACACTGAAATACTTGACACTATAGACTTATACCCGTGATAGGCGTTATTACATTGAATCAGTGACCCCTCCTATGCAACAACACATTTATAATGAGGGAATCATTATCTAAGTTCATCATTACCTAGCCCCCTTACAAACATTTCGCCCTATACTAGTCAGTTCATTTAATTATCCCATATAGCTGCGGATAAATGAGCGAACATGACACAAGCCTCGTTTTCAATCAGGAACAAATAAGGTCAACCAACGTGTCCTCACAGTTCGAATGGGTCATTTCCCAGTTGACAATGTCATTTATCTTAAATTGCAAAGGTCAGTGCGACCTAACTCAAGGGCTGGGGAATGATGGGGTTTGGAGGGTGGGGAGGTGGCGTGTGTGAGGCGGGGGGGGGGGGTGTTCAGCAGGTATCTCTCGACGCTGGTTTTAATGCAACCTATTGTCCCTGGTATAATGCTGTTTTCTGACAATATTAACAGCAGTGTAAAGGGAAATATTGTCCATTTTATGATTCGGACAGAGGGAGCCAGACACAGTATTGCTTTTGGGAAGGAGATTATTTGTATTATTATAATGCCAGGAAGACCAAAACAATGGTTATAAGTAAAAAGACAGATAAACCAAATGTCAATATAACCATAGATGGCACAAACATAGAACAAGTATCCGAATTCATATATCTCGGACAATAGATTACAAACGATGGGAGATGTGAGGAAGAAATTAAAAGAAGGAAAACAATAGCCCGAACAACATTCTCCAAAATGCATAGAGTGTTAACATCAAGTAAGATATTAATACAAACAAGAAAGCATATTCTTCAGTGTTATGTGTGGTCTACTCTAATGTATGGGGCTGAGACATGGACAATCTCTAAGAAAATGTACAAACGTTCAGCAGCATTTGAGATGTGGACTTATCGAAGGATGATGAAAATATCATGGACAAAGAAGATCACCAACAAAGAAGTTCTCAGAAAAATTAAAAATAAGAAAAGCTTGTTTGCCACTATACAGACAAAGAAACTTATTTATTTTGGCCACATCATTCGTCAGAGTTCAATATACCGTACATTGTTGGAAGGGAAGGTGAATGGCAGCAGAGCGAGAGGGAGACCAAGAACATCATGGTTTACAAATATTTCACAGTGGACAGGCTTGAATTATTCACAGTCTATCAGAACAGCACACCATCGGACAAGTGGAGAACCATTGCATCCAACCCTCAACTAGAGGACGGAACTATTGATTGATTGATTGATAATTTATTTAACTATATATGAAAGTGTATCAATATATTTCAACTAAGTCAAACACTCCCTGAAACTGAAGAAGCGGTCCTCCAGACTGGACTTGCAACACAACCTTTTCGGCTTTACGGTGGTTGACCTGTGGAATGACTTGCCAGAGAGTGTCATAGTAGCAGAGGCGGTGAACTGTTTCATGTCCCGACTAGATGCATACTGGTCAATCATTACATACATCTTGGAGCCAGTGACAGTTGCTACAATCTACCACATCTGAAGAACTGTCTCGATTTCTCAATATTAATTAGGAGTGACTAACAGGTCCAAGGCATGTTATAGTTGTATCCTATTGATTGAAAGATGCCGACTCTCAAGGGAACAAGGAGTCTGCTGAAGAGGACCCCCAAGCCAAGTCGGGCCGGATAGTCTTTAAAGGGGCCAGCTATAGGTCGCTGAGACACGACCCATACTCCGACAAATGCTCTCCAAGCATTCGTTTACCAGTTTGCAGTTTATGCAACTACATATGTGGGGGGAGAGTGGTGACATTGGTTGCCTCTGTTGTGTTTTATTTAGTCCAGCAGCACTGACACTTTTAGACAAGCATATAGAGAAAGAAATGTTAGAAATTGCAATCTACAATGATAAATATAAAGTTCCAATGTTTATTTATCATAACCAGCTAATTTTTGTGTGAATAATTGATTAAATCATGTAGATTAATAGACTTTAACAGTTGAATTGAGAGCTTTCTGTGGCTGCCATCTTGGTGGTTGCCATGGCTTCCCCTGTGTGTGGGGAACCCCTCTAGGTCATGTGATGAGGGAATCCCACCTATGATGTCATTCATACATCACAGACCTCAACTCTCCTCCTACATGTTCAGTGGCATGAACTGAACAAATTAAGCGAAGGTATGTTTGGAGAGCTTTTGATGCTGGCTTCATTTGTATCTGGGTGAGGTATAACCGGCGACTTTAAGAGGGTGAGTAGGCGTGGTATCTGTGGTATTTTGTTGCTATTCATCCCAAGCTGCTCTACCGAGTGACATGTCTATGGGCTGTCTGTAGCAATGTGACGTGAGCAGTTCTGAACGCCTCCACCAGGGAGAGGCGTCGGCTCCCACCGCCAAATCAACCACATTCGAAATTATGCACCTGAAAATGTTGTACGAGTGGAAATAGATAATGATAAAATAGTGTCCCCTGTGTAATGTCGTCGCCCACCAATATTATATAACAGTCTAAGGGTAAAATATTGTCCATAGTATAATGTCAACACTAGACTGGTGTAAAGGTAAAATACTAACATTTTACGGATGCAATAGTAACATGTAAATACCAGTAGGAAAATGCCCTGTAGGAATATTTTACCGGTTTAAATTTAATTGTTTTCTAGTACAATGTTGTTCCCTGGACATATTATACCAGAAGAAAGTAAATATATTGTTCCTCATATATGCTGTAGCCCCTTAGAAATGTTATACCGATGTAAAGGTAAAATATAGACCCTCATATTATGTTCCTCCATGGCAATATTATGACGGTGTACAGTTAAAATATTGGTTCTCATATAATGTTTCCCCCTGGCAATATTATGACACAAAAAACCAAAACCCCACAAAAACACAAAAAACTCATATAATGTTTCCCCCTGGCAATATTATGACGGTGTACAGTTAAAATATTGGTTCTCATATAATGTTCCTCCATGGCAATATTATGACGGTGTACAATTAAAATATTGGTTCTCATATAATGTTCCTCCATGGCAATACTATGACAGTGTACAGTTAAAATATTGGCTCTCATATAATGTTCCTCCATGGCAATATTATGACAGTGTACAGTTAAAATATTGGCTCTCATATAATGTTCCTCCATGGCAATATTATGATGGTGTACAGTTAAAATATTGGTTCTCATATAATGTTCCTCCATGGCAATATTATGCCGGTGTACAGTTAAAATATTGGTTCTCATATAATGTTCCTCCATGGCAATATTATGAGGGTGTACAGTTAAATTATTGACCCTCATATAATGTTCCTCCATGGCAATATTATGACAGTGTACAGTTAAAATATTGGTTCTCATATAATGTTCCTCCATGGTAATATTATGATGGTGTACAGTTAAAATATTGACTCTCATATAATGTTCCTCCATGGCAATATTATGACGGTGTACAGTTAAAATATTGGTTCTCATATAATGTTCCTCCATGGCAATATTATGACGGTGTACAGTTAAAATATTGGTTCTCATATAATGTTCCTCCATGGCAATATTATGACGGTGTACAGTTAAAATATTGGTTCTCATATAATGTTTCCCCCTGGCAATATTATATTGATGTATAGGTAACACAGTGTCCCTGATAATGTTGGCCCCTGGTATGGAGGTTATACTGGTATGGAGGTTAAATATAATCCAGTATGTTTCCCCTAGCAATATTAAACTAATGTAAAGGTCAAATATTGTGCACAAAGTCATCTTAGCCTGCTGGTTCCGAGATGTCTTTTTGGCCAATATGCGTCCATGCTCCGCCTCGGAGTCACCTAGGAGATGTCTCCCTTTTCAGGTAGGAGGCAAAAAGCGCCTTAAAAAATGGCCACCAGATTCAGTGGTTTCAGCCAATCAGAGCTGTTGTTTCAATTGCAAATGGTGGCCCCCTATGGAGGCCGCCATTTTTGAGGCACCTGACAGCTCAAATTGTTCAGACTAGCAAGAAGTCAGGAATTTCTCCGAGACCCCTTTGAGGCATACCTTGAACGCCCTGGCATTTGTAGTGAGCTAATCGGTATATAATTGCAGTAATGCATGGGATGTCGATAATCTGAGAGGGCCCGAGGCGATGTCTCCTGATTCATTGATTCGGCAGACAGAGGTGCTGCGGAAGGAGGGTGGGTTGGTGTAGGGTGTAGGTGTTAGAGGGGGTGGGTGTAGAGGGTGGGAGGCTGGGGGTAGGGTGGGCTACAGTGCCATCATCATCATGCTGTCAGTCGCAATGCGACAAAGACTGCTTTCATTACTCAACCGCCGCTTTGTGTGGTTGTACATTTCATAAAAGCTGCTTGCAAAGTGTTGAAGTGCTGCTGGCTTTTGCAAGTTACTAGTAGCACTCTCTCAGGGAGCAAATAGAGTTCTCACACCGGCAAGGACATGTCAATACAGGCGCAAACTATTTGTCCCTGCAGTGGCTGGTCGGGAGATGTTGGGAGTTCCATTCATCACCGCCCTTAATGCTGCCACGATAACATGGTTTTCTGTTAGGGTTTGCTCCCTTAGCCTTTGATTCTATCAAGAACCAGAACTTGTACCACAAGGTAGTGTTTTACAACTTTACAAGGCAGGGGCGTCAAACTCCCTGAGGTATTTTAGCACCTAAGGTGTCCGAGGTACTGCAATACCCGCATACCATAGATATGTATGTGCAGTGCCAGAGATGCTAATAACCTGACCAGCATGCTGTTATCTTGTGGGGATGGGACGTAGCTCAGGCGGTAGAGTGTGCAGCTGTAAAGGCGTTGTTCATCCGATCAATCCTGCTCAGTGGACCCATTTGCAGTTAGGGATATTTTCCATCCCAACCAGTGGTCCACAACTGGTTCATCAAAGGCTATGGTATGTGCTGTCCTGTCTGTGGGAAAGTGTATATAAATGACCCCTTCCTGCTTAATGGAAATAGTAGCCTATGTGGTGGCAGTGGGTTTTCTCAAAAGAAATATGTCAGAATGACTGTATGTTTGAAGTCCAATAGCCGATGATAAAAATCAATATGCTCTAGATGCATTGTTAAATAAAACAAGCTTTACTTTGTTTTTGCTGTCATCTCATGTACATCCTTGATGTCACCAGTCTTTTCAGTCATTAAGCTATTCAGTAGGACTGTGGTTCCCCCATTACCCACTAGAGGACGCCAAGGTGTCACCAATATTCCACTAATAGATGGGCATGAGGTTGGGTGATCGTTGGAATTTGACTTCCTGGCAACATCTAAGGTAATATCAGGATGGGTACCGACTTGTGACGGTGCACATTCATGCAACTGTATAGTGCCGCCCACATGGGAGACCAGGCCACTAGCACCATGGCCTGATATCCCATTGAGACACATTATCCTGACACTAACCCAGTCAGTCATTGGCCTATGGTAATAATGCCTAGCTCCTGGCTAGGAATCGACAAGTATAAATTATTAAGTCATAGCATTGACTCGACCGGGATCGTGCGTTCAGATCCCATGATGTACCAAAACGGGAGAAGTACACCTGGACTAAAATAGATATACACATGAATATGCACACGCATACACATACAAATACATACATCCATAATACATAGATCCCTGAACCATAAATCCAGAGGCAGATGCATAGCTGAATACAAGGTTACATATATACGTGCATATATATACGTGTATATATACCTGCATATCCTCCTGCATATATATGTGCATATATACCTTTATATATATGTGCATATATCATCATTATCATACTGTCGGTCGCTTTCATGAAAGCTGCCTGCAAAAGTGTTGAAGTGCTGCTGGCTTTTGCAAGTTACAGCGGCACTCTCTCGGGGAGCAAATATAGGTTTCACACCGGCAAGAACATTTCAAGAGAGGTGCAAAACTATTTGTCCCTGCAGTGGCTGGTCGGGAGATGTTGGGAGTTCCATACATCAACCACCCTTAATGCTGCCACAGTGACATGGTTTTCTGTTTAGGGTTTGCTCCCTTAACATTTGGTTCTGTCAAGAACCTGTACCACAAGGCAGTGGTTTATAACTCTGCAAGGCAGGGGCTTCAAACTCCCTGAGGTATTGCTATACCTGCATACCCTAGATACATGCAGATATACATGCATATATACATGCATATATACATGCATATATACCTGCATATATACCTGCATATATACCTGCATATATACCTGCATATACATGTGCATATACACATGCATATATACATGCATATATACATGCATATACACCTGCATATATACACCTGCATATACACCTGCATATACACCTGCATATACACCTGCATATACACCTGCATATATACCTGCATATACACCTGCATATACACCTGCATATACACCTGCATATACACCTGCACATATACATGCATATATACATGCATATATACATGCATAATACATACACATACACCTACATATACACGCCCATCATTTAAATAGATACATGTTTTGGTAGAAAGCGTTGACCGAATGATTTGTTTATGTCCTTACGACTCTTTTACATGTCTTCTGGTGGTTGGAAATATTGCAGTAGACCACCATACCATGAGAAATGTGAATTTCTTTGGCGATGACAGGTTACAGCATCCACTTATGCTGGTAGTTCTTGGAGATTTACGTCTTGGCACGCAGCTAACCAGTCAAATGTCAATGTCCACTGACATTTAGACACATTCTGCCTGAATGTGTAGATTTCACTCCCTTTTGCGAACAATGTTTGAATGTAAATAAGGTTTAAGACGTCTGTACCATCTATATCATAACCAAGTTTGAGATTTCCTTACAACAATTCCCTGCATGGAAGAGGCGAGTAGAGAGGGAGGGGGAGTAGACAGCTCTCCTTCCCCATGAGAATCTCAAAGTGGACAGAAATCACATTCTAAGCTATCCAATTTTTAAATTTCCCCTCTGGGGGAAACATGCCTTTGAACAGTCTAGACATATCGGACATTGTGTTATAACCTCGGGCGTATTGCTATTTTTAAAGTTGCATATTCCACTGGTTTTGAATTTCTGTATTTTTTCTGAGATAAATATATTGGACTGATCACTAGTATCTAGTTTATATTAGTTCAAAGTTACTTTTATTTTAAATGGTAAACTATTGAGATATTATGAGTGCAAACATGGAAAATTAGTTTTGGCAAGCTTGGCAAAACTCTGGCACCATAGACTTCGTCAGTAACAGGTTTTGTTATATTGACTCGGTATTGCCTTCTATGCAGAAACAAATGCTTAATAAGTGCATCAGTATCTAAGTTAGATATGTAAAATGAAATCTAGATAATTGGTTCGATTTTGAAAAATTTGATATTTCATCGGACTATGCAGCTTTAAGAGAACAGTGTGGCAATGTCACGTTTAAATCTTTACAGTATTTTACATGCCATCTATTTTGTATGACACTTGCTCTATATTATAGTCAGCTATAATCATATGTGCGCCTCACACACTGTGCTTACTAGTCATGAATCATTCTTAAGGCCCTGTCACACTATGCTGGATTGTGTCAGTGTATGCTGATGTTGGTGACATATGCTGTCATATGGCGACATTTTTAACGTGCTAAAAAATACGACTTATGCCAAATTTACCCATAACGTATCTCAGCATACACGAGTGGGCTGTTAACAAATACTACTTATGCCAAACGTACCCATAACTTGTCTCAGCGTACATCAGTGCACACCAGCGTACACAGGCGTGCACCAATGTGTTGCCGCAAAATCACATACATCAACATAGGCTGACACAATACGGCATAGTTTGACTGGGGCCTTAAGCAATACCGGGCATGCTGGCCGAATCAGTAGAGCTCTGGCCTTGCGTGCAGGAGACCAGGAGTTCGGTTCTCGGTCGAGTCAAACCAATGGCTTATAAAAATGTATACTTGTCGCTTCCTAGCCTGGCGCTTGGCATCAATAGGAGAGGGCAGTCACTGGTTATCTCAGTGTCAGGATAATGTGACTGAGTGGGATATCGGGTCATGGTGCCCATGGCCTGATATTTCCCAGTGGGGCAGCACTGTAAATTTACAATGAATGTGCAGTGTCACAAGTCGGTACCCGTCCTGATATAACATTAAATGTTGCCAGGATGTCAAACTCCAATAACCGACCAACTTCTCAAGCAACAGCGGTCCGTAGAGTTGCATAGTCTGATGGAGTTTGAAGCTTATTTTTCAGATAAATAGATCACATTGATTATTATAACCTATTAATCATTAATCCGGAGTAATCTTGATGAAAACCTGCTACTTTCAAAGCAATTTGAGTTGAAAGAAGCCACAATAATTTCAGCAAGATTTCCAAAACTTGCTATTGACATCTGGCAATGACAACCTGATGTGGAATGACCTAATTCAAACATAGCCTGGTTGGAATGAGGGGAAGCCTAACAAGGCCCTGATATATATTTTTTTCTTTTTCTTGAAGATTTATATCATGCCTATCATGGATAAGTCTGAATAGACTTGTTTTTACCATTAGACAATTTGGCGATAGAAAGCCCGAGCCTACACTTTTAACCGACCCAACATTCACTGATTATTCTGTCCATGCTGTCCCAATACCTCAGCTAATGCACCAGTATATGTGGGTTGGCATATGTGGGTTGTGTAGGCAGGCTATATGAAATCAATACAGCCAAGAAGAGAAAGGAAGAGTATAAAGAATGGAAGTAGAGTGAGAGCTTGTCCCCTCAGGTTTATTATTATATAGTGGTACATGGATCTGGTATGTCATACCACCTGACCTTATCTCCAATCAGCAACAAGCATTTCTAGTTCCACCAATGAACAGTAAGCATTCTGGGGTCACCATGGCTACTGTGATCTATCCACCACCACCATGTGGTGTGGCTGCTTGGCCTGTACCTGCCTGCTGTGTGTGTGTGTGGTGATCCGTGACTAACAGTTGGGGGGGAGGGAGGCTCCTTACACACTATCACTAGTGCCTCATTCACACTATCTACCTAATCATCATCATCATGCTGTCGGTCGTGATGTGACAAAGACTGCTTTGAAAGCTGCCTGCAAAAGTGTTGAAGCGCTGCTGGCTTTTGCAAGTTACCAGCGGCACTCTCTCGGGGAGCAAATAGAGGTTTCACACCAGCAAGAACATGTCAAGACAGGCGCAAAACTATTTGTCCCTGCAGTGGCTGGTCGGGAGATGTTGGGAGTTCCATACATCAACCGCCCTTAATGCTGCCACAATGACATGGTTTTCTGTTCAGGGTTTGCTCCGTTAGCCTTCGGTTCTGTCAAGAACCTCTACCACAATGCAGTGGTTTACAACTCTGCAGGGCAGGGGCGTCAAACTCCCTGAGGTATTGCTATACCT
This sequence comes from Branchipolynoe longqiensis, assembly GCA_030323885.1. NCBI lineage: Eukaryota > Metazoa > Annelida > Polychaeta > Phyllodocida > Polynoidae > Branchipolynoe > Branchipolynoe longqiensis. Next base: position 28,691,714 of record CM059195.1, on the reverse strand, counting down.
GCAATACCTGCATACCTACCTAATACACAATGACTATTGACCATAAGTAAATGATCACCAGCAACTACATAAATACATTCATGCACCTGGCCCTATATATCATTTACATTAATAGACCATTTGTACTCCATTATAGACCATCTGCATTCCCCACCAATGAGTTTTATCGGAAAATTGTACAAGTTGATTGACATCGACTTTGCATAATATCAACCAATTATTCTCACTGCAGTTACTCATTCAATCGTGGGCAATTATCGGTCGGTTGTTGGAGATTTACGTCCTGGCAACAGTTAAGGTCATATCAGGATTGGCACCAACTTGTGACAGTGCACACTCATGATGACTTTATAGTGCTGCCACATTGGGAGACCAGGCCACCAGCATCATGAGCTGATATCCCACTCAGTCAAACTATCCTGACACTGAGCCAAGCAGTCCTTGCCCTATTTGGGTAGAGTAATGTAGCTCAGGCGGTAGAGTGTCCACCTGTGAAGGTGTGGGTCATCCTAGCGATCCTGCTCAGTGGACACATTAACAGTTTGGGCTATTTTCCGTTTCCACCAGTGGTCCAAAACTGGTTCATCAAAGGCTGTCGTATGTGCTGTCCTGTCTGTGGGAAAGTGCATATAAAAGACCCCTTGCTGCTTATCGGAAAGAGTAGCCTATTTGGTGGCAGTGGGTTTCTTCAAAAGAGATATGTCTGAATGACCATACATTTGACATCCAATAGCCGATGATTGAAATCAGTGTGGTTAAATAAAACAAACTTTCCTTTGTTTGCCCTATCCTAATAATGCCGAGCACCTGGCTAGGAAGCGACAAGTATAGATTGTCAGGTCATTGGTTCCAGTTGACCAGAGTTCGACCCCGTGGGTTCGAAGCCCACAATCTATCGAAACGGAAGACGGACGCTCAACTCATTCGGCCATCCCGTCTGGTCCATATGCGCAATGAAAATAGTACCGTTCGATCAGTACTACTTTGGATTTTGACGAGTTCTAATGTAGCTAGTTATACACATTTACGTCCACCGACCTGCCATCTGACGGCAGTGGCAACAACTAATGTGTTCTCGGCAGGAGCTTAGAAGTAATACTACTACAATCAGTTAAAGAAATATGATAGAAACTCAAAACCATCGGCAGAATCTCAAATATATCGGCCTATCAAATGTTAACGCCACTTTCAGCGCGACGCGGTATGCCAACGTCTTAGCACGACGGGTGACTTCCGGTCTGCCAGGCGCTAATTAGGCAGGTGTGAGAGCGGGGAGCTCTGACTGCCCTGCGTACCTCCACTCCAGGACTCCTGTGTACCTCGGGGGGGGGGGGGGCACTGGAGTGGCCTCACCTCGTGATGGGACCTTCTTCGCTCCAGGTCTCAGCTTCACCTGCGTCTTTGTCATCGGAAGTAGGCTGCAGCGTTCTATATGGAGCGGGAGCAGACGACATTAGCGACTGCTCTGGGTGGACTCATTACAGCACCCGCGGGCAGATGACATTGAGTGAGTCGAAGCGGATGTGTAGGCAGGTGAAACGAGGCTATATATATGTGCTATATAATTTATTATTTGAATATAAATGAAGAATAGTCCCTAATGATTGTCGATGGTCCTGTTTGGGCAACTCTCGCTTCCCATGAATCCATATTCTCTGCAGCCCCCCCCCCCCCCTTGTAACCGGGTACTCTCTGCTTCCTCCTCCTGGGAACCGAGTCCAACAGTCTCCCAGCTCTAACTTCAAATATATATATATGTGTGCGTATGTGTACTCCATGCCTGCCTGACACACACACACGTTGAATGCTGCCTGTTTTGTCTTATTGTCTCTATGATGTAACTCTATCCACTCATATAACCTTGGACAGTGAACATATTGGCACTATCATGATTGGTTATTATTTATGAATGGTAACCATGTACACAGTTTTAAGTGAGTGGGACAGGCAAGAGGCTGAGTCGTGACAGCTGAATAGGCTAGGTGGCAGCACCAGGCAAGGCAGGGAGCCTGTCCACTCAGCCTGAGTCGTTAAGGCCCTGTCACCTGGGCACATTACAACGTATGGCAGCAGCGTATGCATAACGTGGCGCAATAATTTGAAAATTGTTATATGTCCAGATAAGTCGACCTTTTTCACAGACAAGTTCGGATCCCAGTACCTTCAACTACGTTTAACTAGGTTCAACTAATTTCAACTATGTTAAGGGATTGTCACACTACGATGTATGGCCTTAACGTATGACGACGTATGCGATTTTCGACCAACACGTCGGTATGCAGCATCACATGCTATGTATACATTGGGCATACGTCGAGTATGCTTGGGATACGCCGTCATAGGTCATCATAGATTGGCGTAGGTCGAGCCACTAAACAAATTGTGTGCATGTTCAAAATTGTCAACGTATGTCGCCATATAGCTCATACATTTCTCATATGCTTGACGTATGCTCGGCATACATTCGCATACATTATGCACATGTTAGGGGTAGGTCGGGTTAGGTTGGAACACGTTAACCTACGTTCAGCCTGTTGGGAACGTGTAGTCCGCATACAACCAACCGATGCATAATGTACTCCGAACATACTTCGAACGTATGCCTGCCATATCTCCAGCATACTTAACGAATATGCCATACGTCTAGCGATGAAGTAACATACGTAATGTTGGTCAGTGTACCATGAGCGTATGCGAGTGTATGAGAGCATTTTGCGAACATTTTGCTAACATTTTGCGAGGCATATGAACATTCTCATACGCTAGCAATAGGTCAGAGATACGTTCTGCATATGTTATGTACATTGTGTGTACGTTGTGTGTACATTGTGTGTACGTTGTGTGTACATTGTGTGTATGACCATGTTTATCCCCCGCCCCTGCAAAGTTCAACGAATGCCGACGTACTGGCAAATTGTTGTACCTTGGGCCTGCACTGAAGCTGTATCTGTGTATGTCGTAGTGTGACAGTCCATTTAGCCTCCATTACGTTCAACGACGTCCACTAAAGGATTTGTGACCGGGGCTTCACACAATATGAAGCAGTAATCGAGTCTAGCTCTTTCTGCCTATCTGTATCGTTTTACTCGGATGCTCTTGTTCCCCTTCAGTGAAACGTGTTTTATTTATTGTGCTGCAGAAACCTTATATTTGCTGACTCGGCATCATTCTTATGCCATTCATTGTCTTTGTTTACCGGACACAGATATACACACATAACTTTGGGAAATACACCTATTTAAATATCATCAGCATTCATCACAGGTCCTGCAGGTCAAGGGGTGTAATACTGCAATCCTTTTTTTCATTATTTTAATTTGGCAGGCATACCGAGAAAATATTACGTTGTCAGCTGCACAAACTGTATATAGGATCTATAATCTAATATGCAGATAAGAATAGGCGGAGTGTAACCCGAATATTATTCTTATTATTCTTATTATGTAGTGTATTATTGAACAATGACAAAGGAAAGAACTGGTGGAGGAGCAAGATCATCCCTCCACGTCACCCGTTAACCCCCAGCGCTCACCATCCAAGACATCACGGACATCATCAACTACCTGCAAGAAGCAGGTCAAAGGGCTCGAGTGCTAACGGCGGCACTGTTACTGGGGTACTTCACCATGCTAAGACAAGGTAATCTCCTAGTGACCGGACCAACAAACAACGTCTGACACACCATCACCGAGGGGTCACCGACGAGGGAGATGCCGTGACGGTATATGTCAGAACCACTAATACCTCCAAAACAGTAACCAACGGATACTTGGTAATGCTGCCGAGAATCCTGAACTCTAACTGCTGCCCCGTACGAGCCTGTCACACGAACATCGAAGCCGGAGGTCCCGCCTTCCTGACCTCCGAGTGCCAAGCTCTCATTCAACCCACATATAAAGAAGATAACAATAAAATGCTGGAGGACAGATTGTCAGCCACCTATTGAAAGTCGCCGACCTCAGGGACGGTAATGGCCCTTATTTACCAGAGCGAGGCTCAGACAGGAACCAATGAATGGTCAGATATGACACAGTGATGGTTTTCCTAGTTTGTCCTTTTCAAAAAATTAGCTGGCACTGCTATGGCTAAACAAAATATTCCTGTTGGACGTGCTCAAATTGGCATATCCATTATGGCTAATGATAGTCAGCTTGGGTTATTGCATGAGTGGATGGTTGCATAACATGTTCATTAGTCTCCCTGAATCAATTCAATTCAATTCAATTCACTTCAATGCTTTATTTCAGACTCAGGATTATGGTAATTACATAATTTGGTCCATAGTAGGTAGATATATAAATTAATGTGAATAGGATATAAGTAATAGTATGAATACTACCATAATTACCAATATCAAAATGTTGGTTTACATACAGTAGTTTGTACCAATATATCCATATGGCAGATGTAAATCTGAGATCACTGTCTTCTATTTTTTAAAGTCCTTGTATCATAACATTTTCTGACTTGTCAAGTCTAGTAATAAATCGATAATTTGCAACTCACTTTGCAATCAGCGCTTTTATTTAGTTGATTATATAAAATGTGTAATAAAATATTGTTGTAGTCAATGATCAGCCCCACTACCCCACATTTGACGTCTCGAAGACGTTGATGGGGCTTGGTGTATAGAACTGCCCAGATGGCAGCACCTTAGTGGGAACAGTACCGATGGTGAACTGTTCCACCCATGGATAGCAGCCATTGTGAAAGTACAACGTCTGAACACTTTGACTTCTGGATACTGAATGGTTTATTCACACCCCAGGGCTCGCTGAACCCGCCAGCTAAACTTTCCATGATGTCATCTCATTTACATAATCCTTTGTCCAAACCTTTGCATCTCATTATCATACATTAGCCACATTCCTATACGTCTATTACGCATATATATCACAGCAATCTCACTACCCATCCTAGCGGGAGTTCACGTGCCACCTAGCTCGGCAGTCACAGGTCACTCCTATTCTGACCTTTGAAGAATAACGCCGAAGGAAAGAACTGGTGGATGAGCAAGATATGACCTTAGATGTTGCTAGGACGTAAACCACCAACAAACAAACAAAACAAACGGACTACTGACTCCGAAGAATGTGATGCCGGCTATTAAAGTTGCGTAGTCCAGTGGTTTTGAGTTTCTGTAATCTTTCTGATATAAATATATTATTGTGATTGTTATAATCTACTTGACCTTACATTAATTAACCTTTATTTTAACTGGCAAACTTGTGTGATATTTGAAGTGCAAACATGTCAAATTAATTTTGCTATGGATGCCAAAATTCTGACATCATAGGTTTCTGCAGTAATGGGTTCTATTGAATTGACTCAATTGAATACCCTTCCATGTGGCAATATGTGCTTAATATGTGCATCAGTATCTAAGTTAGATATGTACAATGACATCTAGATGGGTGCTTTGGTCTTGAACATATGATGCTTAATCGGACTATGCCACTTCAAATGTAGCACCAAGAAAAAACTAAGAAAAACAAAAAAAACTAACATAACTACTAACACTGTAACAGCTAAGATGACAAGGCTACTATAAAATTGAGATTATTGCTGTTCAGCGATGAAAATAAGCCACGATGTGACTTACTCGTTATGGACAGTGTAAATAAACCATCACAAAAAAAGACCCCAAAAAACCTGCCCTAGAGAGGACGGCTGGTCAGCTGACCTGTAACACGTTCCGTATAAATAGGTGACCAGTCAGATGTAGCGGTCGGCAAGCAGGATACAAAAAGAGAACGGTGAAAGGTACATGCCTATCTGGCATCACTGCGCCATTAACGCCAAATACAAGGCAATATAGCGACAAGCCTCAATTTTCTAAGGCCATAGGGGGATTTTGGTGCCACTTGCATTCATCTATCCCGGCCATATGTCTATCAGCTCGGGTGAACACTGGGATTTAGGGGACGAGCATGGGGTTGGGGACAGAGTGATTTATGAATAGGTGCCATTTTAAGATGTCACTATGAACTCAAGTGGGATCAGATGATGTCAATGCTGTTGTACTAGTAAAGCCAAAGTGCGTTGTTTGTGGTGGTGGTGGTAGTAGTAGGGTGCGAGGTATTAATGATACTCTATCTGTGTAGTACAGTTGCAAGAGTCCAGCATTTCAATAGAGTGCCAGATTACATAACGATAACACCATAATTATATTGCAAACATAATCTGAATACTGTGCTTAGAATGGGACACAAAGAGTCAAACCTATATTTCTGCTCTTTCAGGGTTGGAAAGAAAGTTTGTTTTATTTAACAACACCTCTAGAGCGCATCAATTTTTATCATCGGTTATTTGACATCAAGCATGTGGTCATTCTGACATATTTCTTTGGAGGAAACCTACCACTGCCACATAGGCTACTCTTTCCAATAAACATCAAGGGGTCTTTTATTTGCACTTTCCCACAGACAGGACAACACATAACACAGCCTTTGATGAAAAAGTTGTGGACCAATGGTTGGAACGGAAAATACCCCAAACTACAAATGGGTCCAATGACCAGCATTGATCGGATGATGCACACCTTCACGGTTGGACACTCTACCGCCTGAGTTTCAGTGTGGGTCACAATGCCCGCATTGTGTTTGATTCAAAGGGAATGATTCAGCCATGCCGTCCTAAACCGCTCACGATCATCAAATACTTTCACATCCCACATTTATAGAAGTGTCGAAGTGTTGAAGTGTTGAATTTGCCACTGAATCTATCTGTCTATTGGGACTGATTTAGTCTGTCAATCCCTCCTTACTGAGCAGGCCCTACTAGCACACTGATACGGATATCTGCTGGGAAATACTACTGTCGTGGGGGGTGATGAAAATGGGAAATATTGCACCAAGAGCGGAACTCGAATCCACCTCTCTTTGCATTCCGGGCCAGTGTGCTAACCATTACACCACCTAGGCTCCCCTATATCACCATACTACCCACGCCTACCTGTCTATGCAGCTCCTTGCCTGAGAGTTCAGTGCAGAGCACTACACTCGTCCCCCTCGGATTTTAAGTCTTGTAATGCTTACAATTACATACATACAGGCAATGCACTTACACATATACATACACAGGGTAGGTTCAGCAACTATACATAGCGTAGGTTGTACAGGATCGTGGTCATGGCACCAGTTTCATGGGAGGTGATGAAAGTTGGAAGGATTGCTCCTACATCGGGACTCGAGCCCACATCCGGGCCAGTGTGCTAACCATTACACCACCTATGCTCCCTTATATCACCACGCCTACCTGTCTATGTGGCTCGTTGCCTGAGAGGTTAGTGCAGACCACTACACTAGTCTTTAGTTTAGTGGACACATCAATGTTCAGCTCATGGGGGAAAAGCCTAATCTTGAATGGGTATATGGTTTTGTCACTAGATTGAAGATATTGATCTTCTGTCTGGAGCTGCGTGACAGTCAGGTGATGACCTGTTGGTGTTGTCGATGACCATAAAGATCGATGTCAGGGATGGATGAAAGGAAGGGGGGAAACCAACATCTTACAGCAGGAAGAGCTACTCTGGAGGGTTGGTTCTCAATTCATTGAGTAGCTCACAGCAAAGATAATCAGACCGACTAATACAATTAAAAGGAAACGGGCCCTCCAAACCCAATACCATAAAAGAACAGAACACGAAAGAGAACAAAAAGAGAGGAAAAAGACAGAGGAAAATGAAGACAAAAGAAACAAAAAAAAGACAGAGAGAGAAGGAAAGACAAAAACGAGACCAACCAATCAAAAAGAAGGAAAACAAGAAGAAAAAGAGGAGAAGATAAAACAAAACAAAACATTTAAAAAAACAAAAAAAGGAGAAGAAAAAGGTGAAGAAAAAATAAGAAAAAAGAAGAAAAAGAAGAAAAAAGAAGAAAATGAAAGAAAAAGAAGAGAAAGAAGAAGAGAAAGAAGAAGAGAAAGAAGAAGAGAACGAAGAAGAGAAAGAAGAAGAGAAAGAAGAAGAGAAAAAAGAAGAGAAAGAAGAAGATAAAGAAGATAAAGAAGAAGCAAAAGACGAAGAGAAAGAAGAAGAGAGAGAAGAAGAGAAAGAAGAAGAGAAAGAAGAAGAGAAAGAAGAAGAGAAAGAAGAAGAGAAAGAAGAAGAGAAAGAAGAAGAGAAAGAAGAAGAAGAAGAGAATATTAAAGAATGCCTGGGTGGTGCTTAGGGTGCTGGAGTCGGTGGGGATAGGGGTATGTTTGAATTTAAATTCTGTCAACACAGCACTATTAGGGACAGGAGCGGAAGCGAGTGGAAGAGGGGGGGGGGGAGGGGGAGGGGAGGGGGAGGGGGAGGAAGCAGCGCTGACCCCAGCAACAACACGCCGTTGCGGGTATTCACTGAGACGGGCGTCAGATGCGCTTGTCGGAAGCGTTTGAGTGATTGCCCCGACCGGCGGGAATGTCGCGTCACACGTGACCGGCGCTCCCAATGCGCATGCGCAAGTGGATGCGGCATGCGCATGCGCAGCAGCGGCGAGCCTCACACAGCGAGTAAACTGTTGAAAACAGGGCCCCTCTGAGCTAGGAGCGTGCTGTTTTAGGAACGCAACTTTCATAATAACAGGACCTAACCCCACATTTTGGTAGATTGTGGGATTCGAACCCACACGTTTGAACCTTGTTTGCATCATACCAATGACTTAGGAATTTATACTTGTCGCTACCTAGCCTGGTGCTTGGCATTATTAGGATGGGGCAAGGACCGGTTGGGTTAGTGTTACGATAATGTGACTGGGTGGGATATCAGGTCATGGTGTCGGCGGCCTGGTGCCCCAGTGGGGCAGCACTATGAAGCCACCATGAGTGTGCACTGTCAGATGTATGTGCACATCCTGATGTACCCTTAGATGTTGCCAGGATGTAAAACTCCAACAAACACCAGCCAACTAGGATGCAACAAGGGGCAGAGGACTGACAAAGACCAATTTTCCGCAATTGAAATTTCCTCACAGAAAATTATGAAGTTCAATCACGTGAAACTTAAATACATCCTCAGTGGATTGTGCCACATGTATCTACCATCACAACTATCAAATCTAACGCCAAACACTGAACCATTGAACATTAAATGAGTTTTAGGCTTAAGTACTGTGACCTAGATTATAGTTTAGTCAAAAGATTACGTATGGTGTTGATTGGTTGATTGTTGTTCTTTTACATCCTAGCACATTCTAAGGTCATATCAGGACGGGTACCGACTTGTGATAGTGTTCACTCATGGCAACTTAATAGTAATGCTCCACTGGGAAACCAAGCTGCTGGCACCATGATCCGATATCCCACACAGTCTCATTATCCTGATTCTGTGCCAACCAGTCCTTGTCCTATTAATACCGAGCGTCAGGCTGGGTAACGATAAGTATCAATTTGATAAGTCATCGGTTTGACTTGGTTGGAATTTGAACTTCCAACCTTCCATGCGTGAAGCCGATTCGCCTAGAGCGCACCCGAAAGCCATACTTCTTGCCATTCCAGGGCTAGTGTCCTCACAATCAGGTTATCTAGGCTCCCTGATGCAATCACTCTATCCAGGCACACCTGCCTATGTAGCTCTTTGCATGAGAGGTCAGTGCGGTCTAGAAAACCATGAATCTATATCTGTACTGATCAATATGCATCTCTATATATCTCTACATATCTATGTATATATATATATATCATATATATTTGCTGTATAACAATTATACGAGTATAATAACCAGGGATAGCCCTCCTTTCCCCCCATCATTCACTCGATTCATGGACTGATGGAGTCTGGCCTAGTCATCTACTGCCTCAGCCTCCCCAACCTCAGCTCTGATGATGGTGCCACCACCCGTTTCACACTGTACCCGCCTCTCACTGTATACAGGATAACCATGTTACACCAAACTTGAAGGGACACTAGAAATTTGCTTGGATTAATCGATCATTGGTTTAACCGAGCTTTGACTTTGACTTTGAGTAAGCTTGTATTCCAGATGTAATATACAATGTATGTGGACACTTTGATTATTGTTTTTTATGTATATACAGTACAATTTAAACCACGCTCGGTTAAATATACACATACATATACACATAAAGTATAACCCCATTAACCAAGCTTGGTTAAACCAAACCATCGGTTAATCCTAACTTTGTTTCGGCAGCCCGGCAAAATACTACCATTTATCATATAAAAAAGTAGGTGGAGTCTCAGATGACCTTATAACCACATGAAAGTTTTGTTTAATTGTACCGGAAGTGGCCTGGGTCCGACAATTTTGTTTGGATTAACTGATAATTTGGATTAACCGACTTTGGTTTAACCAACTTTTTTATATGATAAATGGTAGTATTTTGCCAGGCCGCCAAAACAAGTTTGGATTAACCGGTTGTTTGGTTTAACCGAGCTTGGTTTAACGGTGTTATACTGTAGGTGTATAAGTATATATATGCACAGATATATCCCTATTCACACCCGCATATATATGTATATATTCATATATAAAGTTGCATATATATAGGTGTACCGACTACTTCCTACTGGTAATTATCAAGGAGCATGATCAAGCTTGATGAGAGCATCTTCCTTGCCTCTGCCCAATCAACTTGGCCTCCATGTTTCACCTAATCTGGGCGACATTTTTATTCATTATCGTTTTGTTTGGCTTCTTGAATTGGCTTCAGTGAGGCCTTATGGTGATCCAATTAAAGCACCTCCTCAGTCGTAATGTGAACCGGAGTCATTTATCTTTACTCACAGTTCTGTTTATTTCGCCAATCAGTGCGGAGAGTGGGATTGGGTGTTACACAATGTTCTTCCAAATCCTTGAAAAGACCCACCCACTCTGCTCTAGTCAACAAAGAGACCAAATCAGACCGGCCCTTTTATTCAGCCACCAGAGGGGGCGGCTGAATGAGTTGAGCTCCCACTTCTCGTGTGGCAATCATGGGGTTTTAACCATGGCCGAGCTGAGCCAGAGAGAGGCATGACTCAAGATGTTATACCGGTCGCTACCTATCCTGGCGCTTGACATTATTAGGATAGGGCAAGGAGGGAAGATGTGGAAGATCACATTGTCTGCGGTGATTAAAATGTCGCCCGCTTAATCAACAACTGTAACATTCAATGATGTTGGCAATGTATCTTCCCATATGTGGAGTCATAAGCGAGGGTTGGTACATAACCGGAAGTAGATATTCTAAAAGCGGAAGCGGAAGTAGACGGACAATGAGAACAGTGAACGTTTAGGATGATTTAGCCCTATGCAGTTCAGACTCGGATGAATGTTTCACACATAATTATTTGTTATATTGAACCTGTGTTGTTGTTGCGGACACGGAAGCGGACACGGACATGACTACGGGAACGGTCACGGACATGACTACGGACACGGACACGGCCATGACTACGGACACGGACATGACTACGGACACGGACATGACTACAGACATGGACGCGGACATGACTACGGACACAGACACGGACATGACTACGTAAACGGACATGACTACGGACACGGACACGGACATGACAACTGACACGGCTACGGAGACGTACATGACTACGGACACGGACATGACTACGGAAACGGGCACGGATATGACTACGGACACGGACACGGATATGACTACGGACACGGACACGGCCATGACTACGGACACGGACATGACTACGGACACGTACATGACTGTGGACACATACATGACTACGGACATGGACGCAGACATGACTACGGACACGGACATGACTACGGACATGACTACGGACATGGACGCGGACATGACTACGGACACAGACACGGACATGACTACGTAAACGGACTTGACTACGGACACGGACACGGACACGGACTCGGACATGAACCTGACAACTACATTCATTCCCATATATAATAGTCTAATGGGTCTGTCACATTACGATGCATCTCTCAAACGTATGGCAACGTATGTGATTTTTTGCCGCTACATCTGGATACGTCGTTATGCGTTACGCGACGATTAGGCGAATGTTGGTATAAGTCAATGTATGTCAACGTTTGTCGACGTATGGCGGTGCTTGTCAGAGGGTTGGTGAAGTTTTGTGCATGCACAAAACATTCGACGTACGACAATGCATGGGTGCTTACATTACGCCTACGTTAGGCATACGTCGAGATACGTCACACTTGTTGGCAACGTGATGCCAACATATAACGACGTTGTTCTAACTTATGCATAGCGTATGGCCGACACGCGGTTGGCGTTTCTCCAGGGTGTCTCAACGTATTTGACTTATAGGGCACACATCTGGCACTCGCTTAACGTATATAATGTTCGCCCGCATTCTGCGAAAGTGCCATGAGCGTTTTGCAGATTGATCGGGTGCCCCCGGCACGTTGGCATGCGTTACTTACGCATTATGCCAACATCGCGCAAGCTGGGTGCATGCTCGCACAACTCTGAAATGTGATGGACTGTCGTTGGATATGCGTCGCTCATGCGCTGGCACTATGCTCTCATACGTTGGGCAACACGTTTAACGGTCGCTAGCGGAACATTGGGAGCGCGTTATTCTCATGCGTCGACATACGTTACCACTACATCAGGCCGATGCTATGCTTACGTCCACTATGTTATGCTCCAACTTTTACCCCTGTGCCGAAAAGTTTGATGCATCTCGATGTAAAAAATGTTATCCGTTGGTGGCGCGCTTGCGAGATGCGTTGTAATGTGACAGGGCCTTAACATCAACAAGAGTTTGATGCAAATACAAGAAGAAAGAAGAAGAATGAATAGTGCATTGAGAGATAACCAGGTGTACATGCTATATTGTCAGTGCCATGGTTAGGGTGACTTTGAAATGTTTCCTGTTCACTAATCCTACTACTACAGCCGTATTCACACGGGAAAAGTTTAAAGCGATTTAGACAAGGCGAATCATATGAATCGATTTAGATGCGCATTCACACGGACCGAGTTTGAAAGTGTTTCGCATTCACATGGGCAGTGCTTTGAATCAGTTTAAGGCGGAAGTGGATATCTGCACATGAGCAAGTCCAGACTAACCAGCGCCAGTTTGGGTTCGTCGATGTCGGCCGAGAGAGTGTGGGTTCGACCTAGATATGTATGGACTGAATTGTATTGGTTTGGAACAGTCAAAACTTCTGCTGGGCAGTGAAACCCTAAAAATAAATGATGAAAAAAATATATGTGCACCTCTAGCAGGTTCATAAAGCAAATTTACCGGAAAGTCAACACACTCAGGTCTCGACTGTCACGTTTCCCTCGACTGCGCATGCGTGTGATGTCATAAATAAAACGATTCAGCGTAGATCGGTTCCTGTAGACCACCTTGCGAAGCATTTTACATTAAATGATTTATATGAATCGATTCAGCCCTAAAACGCCTCAGCCGCGCATTCACACGGCACATGTGAGTCAAACTAGGCAAGTCGATTTATATGAATCGATTTAACTTCCCCGTGTGAATACAGCTTATTTGTGATTTCTTCTATTAAGGCAGGGCCGGATCACGACTGCCAGCCTCCAATAAAACATGTGTCTACCTGCATTCCTTCTTGTTGTTGTTCCTTACAGAATTAATGGAGTATGTAACATTCCTGAAGCTGTACATAAGAAATGGGTTCCCTGGCATAATTCCCTATCAATATAGACCATTGCTTCAAATATTACCTGTGGTAAACAGGATGTGTACAGCCAATGACATATATATATATAGCAGATTGCATTTTCAGATGACAGATGGGGCCAATAGGACAGTTTGACATTAGCCTATCTTGGACAGTCGTTGTGTTACTATGGATACTAGGGATATTAGCTCGACTTGACACGCGATTTGTCATGAAGTGAAGGGGAAATGCAGGTATTGCAATACCTCAGGGAGTTTGACGCCCCTGCCCTGCAGAGTTGTAAACCACTGCCTTGTGGTCCAGATTCTTGACAGAACCGAAGGCTAAGGGAGCAAACCCTAAACAGAAAACCATGTCACTGTGGCAGCATTAAAGGCGGTTGATGTATGGAACTCCCAACATCTCCCGACCAGCCACTGCAGGGACAAATAGTTTTTTGCCTGTCTTGACATGTTCTTGCCGGTGTGAAACCTCTATTTTCTCCCCAAGAGAGTGCCGCTGGTAACTTGCAAAAGCCAGCAGCACTTCAATACTTTTGCAGGCAGCTTTCATGAAATGTACAACCACATTGAGCGCCAGTTAAGTAATGAAAGCAGTCTTTGTCGCATCGCGACCGACAGCATGATGATGATGATGATGAAGGGGAAATATCTGAGTGAAAGATCTGGATGACTCTCATCAAATTTCCAAAATATATATTAAAGAGACAACTTCCATTATGACACTACACTTCAGGAATGAACCACATGTATGATGATCACCAGCCGTAGTAGCTATAGAATGCAGTTCTAGAAGCATTGACATTGGAAACACTAATTTTAAATATTTATGATTGAATTATGAGGATTGAATGAGACTAGGTATGGTTTGTATATATATATACATATATATGCATATATATGTATATATATATACATTTATATATATATACATCTATATATATATATATATACATCTATATATATATAGAGTGAGCAGAGTGACAGTTGGCTCACGGGTATAGGAGGCAGGGGAGGAGAGAATGCCTGCTCCACAGTGAATAACATGGAAGTTAAGGTGGTTAGAGAGAAACATTAAGGGGCTGCCGTTATTTATATCTACATAATAAATTATATAGTATATATATGTGTAATATAAGGATTATATGTATATAAATTAGTGGGGCTGCTTTTTATTATTTATTTGCTTCTTCTACTCTGCTATGTATATTTATATTCGAACTATATACCATTCCCTGCGGGCCTATCAGTGCCACCGTCACTACCGGTGCCGATCCGCCCACCAGATCGTCATTCATATATGTATTCCAGTGTGCGACTGACAATATGCACGCCACTGGTGAAGTCGGAAAGGGGTGGTGGAGTCACCAGTCATAGGGGAGGGCCACCCATAAAGTAGTGCACAGCATAAGTGGTTAATTAATAGTAAATTGTAAGGTTTTTGAGGATGCGTTGTAAGCGATGTCACTGTCCCCTTCCCTTTTCTGTGTAAAGATCAGGAAACTATTAAATAAACCATAGGATATTCAGTCTGATGTTGCAGGGCACACAAATCCCAACCTACTGGATTTGGGTTCAAATAACCCATTCTGAGTGTGATCTTTTAATTAAATATATTGAGTATAATGACCATCAATCTTGATTGTTCTATAAATAAAATGTCAACGAATAAGTTCTTTTAAGATATAAATATACCAAACAGAACTAATTATATGCGATCATGATAATTCAGAGTTTAAAGTATTGACCTAGAAATAAAGCCATGCTTTACTCGGTCATGCCTTATTGGCCTCTGGTCAAGAAGCAACGACTAGAATGTGAACATTTGTGTAATTTATGATGAATAGTTTGGTGGGTGGTTGTTGGAGATAGACGTCCTGGCAACATGTAGGGTCATATCAGAATGGGTTACGACTTGTGACAGTGCACACTCATGGTGACTTCATAGTGCTGCTCAACTGGGACACCAGACCGACCGCCCGTAGCATAAAGGCCCTGTCACACTATGACGTAACGACATCAGCGTAATGTGAAAAACGTTGAACTTCTCGGCGTATTATGCAAATTTGGGCACAAGTTGAACGTGGATGCAGCGTAGTTGACAAGAGCATAACATCGGTAAAGCATAGTGATAGCGTCATTCAATGTGAGAGGACAACGTAATGACGCTCACGGAACGTGATGTACGTTATTCGATTGCCAGAACTACGTTGCTTTATGTTACATGACGTTACATAGGTCATGACACGGTGGCAAAATGCTGAACGTACGTTGGAAGTACGTTCGGCGTACGTTCTCCTGACGTTCTCGTGACGTCCTCCTGATGTTCCCATTATGCCGCATGGACGTTTCCACCGGCTTTAATGTGGGTCAACGTAATGGAACGTAGTGGAACCTAGTAGAACATAGTGAGCAGCATTTGACTAAAGTCGCCGAACGTGTACAGAATGTATGGCAAACGTAAACCCTTATGTTCAAGTTACGTCGAAAGTTTTGAACAGGTTCAGAACCTTGACGCGCGCTGACGTAACATGATGTAAAGTGACGTAGCTCGACATCATTCTAACATCAATCTGATGTCATCATAACATAACCCAACGTATGTCAACGTAATGATGAAACATGAGCACGTCAGGCTTATGTTGGCTCGTTACGTCATAGTGTGACAGGGGTATAACATAATATCCTAGTGTCACGTTATCCTGACAATGAACCAACCATTCCTTGCCCTATCCTAATTATGCCGAGTGTCTGGCTAGGAAGTGACACGTATCAATTTCTAAGTCATTGGTTTGACTCGACCAGGGTTCGAATCCCACGATCTGCCAAAACGGGAGACGGACGCTCAACTATTTCGGTCATCCCGTCTCGTTCTGTGATGAGTAGTCATTCATGGAATCCATGTAAAAAGCAGGTGATCAGATCGGTAGATGATCCAACAGATGATATGTCATCATTTCATTGATGTCGGCTGATGGATAGTGATAACTTTTTATAACATTTGTCTTCAGCAACTTGATCGCTTCGTTTCTATCTGTCCGGAAAACAATGACATTATATATTCGGTGGAAATAATAATATAATAAAAATAATAACATTAAAGAGCATTTACTATTGCACTCTCACTAATATAATCCATTCTAAAACAATGCACAGTGAAGCGAACATAATTGCATTGTCTATATTCCTGTCGTAACATGAATCATTCCCAGGGCTACCTTTATATACATATATGTATATATATGTATATGTATATAAATCTACGATACACAAATAACATGAAGGAGAGAGAATGAGTTGGGTGTGTAATTTAATCACTGGCTCGGGGATTAAATTCCTCCAGTGTGTGTGGTGTGAGGGGGGCCCTGCCCACCAATTACCCCGGCACCTGGGAGGTGTGGGGGGGGGGGCACCACCAATGCGCCAAGGAGGAATAGATATATGCAGTATATGTTCCCCTTGCATTTATACTCGCATAATGCGTTATACATCACATATATATTGATGTATATATACTAGATGTCGTATATACATATATATATATATGTAT
The DNA here is from genome assembly GCA_030323885.1 of Branchipolynoe longqiensis. Lineage (NCBI taxonomy): Eukaryota > Metazoa > Annelida > Polychaeta > Phyllodocida > Polynoidae > Branchipolynoe > Branchipolynoe longqiensis. The sequence goes on along the minus strand of CM059195.1, from coordinate 28,674,564 downwards.
ATATATGTACATACGCCATCTAGTCGTTCGACCCATCCTCAACACCCCAGCAATGGTCGGAATGTCCAAACCATCGTTATGAATTATTATTTGATGCGAATAAGACTAATAATAAGAATCATTTTGAAAGAAAAGAATCATTTAATATAGAAACCTGATTAGTATTTCAAAGCGTTGGACAAGACAATACTCTTAACTACATTCGAATTTGATGGTAATAATAAGAGAACAACAATCACAATAAAACAAATAATACCAACACTACAAATAATACACATATTTAAAATAATACCAATAATTAAATCATACAAATAATTAAACTAATAAAACTAATTAAAATAATGAAAATAATGAAAATAATTAAAATAACAACAATGCATATTTAATGGAGCCCCTCACCTCTATGACAGGGTACCCTAAAACCAGAGAATGCAAAATTTACAAACAGCTTATAACAAAAGCCAATTGATGCAAAACTTTCATTTATCAGAAATAGCAAGCAAATACATAGACGGCCGGGAGGAGTGTGTGTACCTCACTAACAAAATACCGTATATATATATGCAGCATTTTGTTAGTGAAGTACCAACAAATATGCGGTGTTTTGTTAGTGCAGTCACCCCGTCCCTCTATCCGCCCTTCCCAATAAGCCAGCCTGGGCGGCGCCACTGTGTAAGCTGATGGAATGATGTCAAATAGAGATGAGGCCTGATGTAATTGAACAATATCACCCTTCAAACTAGTGTACTCCTAAGGTAATATTATCTGATTATACCAGAATAAAACTGGGGAAAAGGGGGAGGCTGCCAAAGTGTCATATACCGGTATAAGGCTGCTGCTGCAGTATAAATATTGCCCTTTTTGAATGCCTAGCACATTATACTAGAATACAACTAAATCGGTAACCGATAACCCGCCATAGTAATGCTGCCTCCACAGTATAATCAGTATAATATTGCCCTTGTGAATGCTCATCACATTCCGCAAGAATAAACCTACCAAGGGGCTATCTCATACCGGTATAACGCTGCCTCAACAGTATAATATTGCCCCTTAGAAATGCCTACCATATTGTACCAACATAAACTATCAGGGGGCTCTGTTAGACCGGTATAATACTGCCTCATCAGTGTAATATTTCCCTTTATGAATGCATAACACATTATACCAGAATAAACCTACCAGATGGGCTATGTTATACCGGTATAATATTACCCTTTATGAAAGTCTAGCATATTATGCCAGAATAACACCACCAAGTGGGCCATCTTATCCCGGTGTCGTATTCTCAGCGCCCGGTCATTCTCAGCGGCCTGTCGTGGCTTCTGCGCATGCGCAGATTTTCGAACGTTGCCGCGAGCACTGCTATTTGTTTTGTTTACACTCGGCGATTCGACGCTGATCGAGCTGCTACGGTAATATCGCTTGGAATTTAAGGTTAATTTAATTAAATTTCATTATTTGAGTATGTAATTCTGTTAAATATGATCGCATTCAATAGATTTCGGCGTAATCGGTCCCTAACACTGCCGGGCACCAGCTGAGCTTGTAGCCGGCGATGCCACGGGTCTTTTGACCACGACGGGCCGCTGAGAATGACCGGGCGCTGAAATTACGACACCGGCATAATGCTGCCTGCAGAGTACAATATGGCCCTTTAGAAAGTCTAAGATATTATACCAGAATAAAGCTACCAGGGGGCTAGCTTATCCCGGTGTATTGCTGCATCGACAGTATAATACTGCCCATTATGAATGCATGGCATGCAACACATACAACACAAACCCTCATGGTGATGCCGTGTGATGTGTCTATGATTTGTGATGGGTTTTTATTTGCAAGTTGCCATGATTTTACACCATGTATAAAGTGAGGTGGGCAAGTTTTTCATTTACAAACCTCAGATTCATATGTTTAGTTATATCAACATAATGCCATCATGCTAAGCTGCACTGGGCCATATTTGACTGGAGTAAACAAATGGGAGGTCTGTTATATACTGGAGGACGGGGGTGGAGAGGATAAACTGTCATATTATTGAGCGGGGGGATATCGTTATTCTGGGATATTATTGCTGAAGTGGGGCTTGGGCAGCTTTATTCAAATATATTATTGCTTGAGGGGTGGGGAAGCTATATTCTCGGTATTTTATTTCTGTATGCGGGTGTGCAGCTTTAGTACATTACATTATTGCAGAAGGCGGGTGGGGGACAGCTTTATTCCAGAATATTCTCACCGGAGACGGCTTTATTCCCAGTACATTATTGCAGAAGGCAAGCGGGGGACAGCTTTATTCCAGAATATTCTTACCGGAGATGGCTTTATTCCCAATACATTATTGCAGAAGGAGGGCGGGGGACAGCTTTATTCCAGAATATTCTTACCGGAGACGGCTTTATTCCCAGTACAATATTGCAGAAGGCGGGCGTGCGACAGCTTTATTACAGAATATTCTTACCAGATACAACTTTATTCCCAGTACAATATTGCAGAAGGTGGGCGGGGGACAGCTTTAGTCCAGAATATTCTTACCAGAGACAGCTTTATTTGCAGTACATTATTGCAGCAGGAGGCGAGGGACAGCTATTTTTTTTATTTTTGTTGTAAATATGTTTATTCTGCTGAATAAGTCTTTTGTCAGTGCCGAAGCACTGGTCTTCCAGCCATTTATGAATTCAGGGTTATTTACACAATAAGGTATACAAGAACTGTTCAATACACAATTTGCAGCATGAAACACAATGAAATTCTGTAACCCAAAAGTTCCATAGCAATATCGTAACAGTAATGTCATATAACTAGATCAATATTAGTCAGATCAATGTGAGTATTTACATAGTGGTCTGGTTCTGGCTGGTAGGTTGTTCCACATCATCCTGTATTATATTGGATGAGGAAGGATCATTTCGCTACATTATTTACACATGCGCAGGAATCAGAAGGGGAAGTTTTATACCACTACACTTGTAAAACCATGGAAACAGCATGGCTTAAGACCCGGCCTCGTCATAAAGCACACATGGATGGTCTGTGTTCCGCGGGTCTGCCCAACTATAAACCCCCTCTATCACCTTGGTTACAGTCTATAAACAACCTGAATCGGACGGAAGGGCGGAATTGATTGGTTTCCCGTCCTAAAGCGGGGGTGACGGCGGGTTCGAACCTAGACCGATTCAAACCAAAGACTGACAAAGTTGATAATTGTCGCGCCCTTGTCTCACGTGCTGTATTACTAAGGTAGGACAATTATTGGTTTGGTCAGTGTCAGCATAGTATGACTAAGTTGGATATGGAGTGTTGGTGCCTGATGCCAGCATCCCGGTATGCCGGCAGGGCAGCACAATAGAGTCGCTATGTGTGCTGCACTGTGACAAGTCGGTACCCGGCCTGACATGCCTTATTGGATGCTAATGCCTAAAGCTTGGGTTGTCGGGTCACAGCCTCAGGGACCAGCGGAACTCGGAAAACTCAGCTTCTGTACCTATTCGGGTATGACCTCATTTGACTTTATCTGAGCGAAACCTCCATGACCATATTGTTGTAGATTTGTTTACTGTGTAGTGGCAATTGTCACTAGGGCTGGAAGACCAGTGCATTGGGTCATCATTTCCGAATTGTGGTTGATTCGATGATGGAAGCAGGGTACCCACCATGACCCAAGCGGGCAGGACAAATATCAGTGACCCTGAAATCTCTCCCCCACCCCCCCGTGCCAGGGGGTGGCAGTGTGGCCCCGGCCGCCCCCATGACCGACGACCGACAATACTGGCCCTGGAGCCGGCTGCCACAGTGAGGACCACCAATGCCGCCTCAACACCCAAACGGCGTCCCCATACTCCCTGACTTACCTACCCGGCGACCTGGAGGAGAAGTTCGGGAGGTGGACATATCGTGGGAAACACCGCTGCCCCCCCCCCCCCTCAGAGCCAGACAGTAGAGACAAACATGGAGTGACACTGACACTCCCCCCCCCCCCCCCCCCCCCCCCCCCCCAAGTGCCTGGCCCACACACCAGCCGGGCACTGCCAACACCGCTGGAAGGCCGATGGCGATGACCGTAGCCACCACTCAACGGTCGAGGAAGCGGTGCGTGGATCATCGCTCGGAAGTCGTTCACGCAATAAAAAAGGTATTTCTGCAAAATATCTGTTCCCGTATGACTTGGTAGAGAGGGGGGATGAAGGGAAGTCCATAAAAATGGGAGATGTCACTTGGGAGGAGCATACACGCGGCCTGAAGCGGCTTAAGACTCAGCGTTGCTTCCCAGCCCATGCACTAGCCGCGCTCTTGGCACACCAGGAAGCCGTAGCACAGGACAACTGTTCGCTGCCCTGAAACATAGTGCATCAGTACTCCGAAGAAATCTTCACCTGAATCACTGATGGCCACCTCCCCATGGGATGGAGGGATGCGGCCTCCCTTACGGCAGTGCAAATAGAAATAATCGTGATGGCTCGAAACATTACGACAACGGCGAACGGCACTACAGCTGATGGCTCTAAGGCCCAGAAGGCGAACTTGGGTGCCCGGAACACCTACGCCAAGGCGGTTATGGGCGCCCCATGCTCGGCCTGGAACCGCGACCCGAAATCATGCAACAAGGCCAGTAAGGGTGAGTCGCATTGCATGGGAAGCCAACGGTTTGGCCACATCTGTGGCTACTGTGCCAACTTACTGCGAATAGTCACCAACCATGCCGAGGAGGCATGTTATTAAAAAACGTCACGGGAGAGGGGAACAGGGAAGAAGTTGTCAGTGGATTATTAGGCCACAGGCGGGGCCCCACCACTCCCTGCCAGCACACGGATCATGCCCACGGACACTAAAATGGCATACGGCCCCCACTGCACCCATGATAAAACTGCAAGTACCCCATCTGCTGTTGTTGACATTCCTGCGGCATAGCCACTTGGCTTCCCGCCGGGAGGGGTTCCCCCGGGGGTTCCCCCCCTCTGACATCTTAATGCATGCTGGTTCCCAGCCCCGGCTGGGCACCGTGCACATACCGGCATCGACCGATCATGGGGAACCCCCTAATTTGCATTAGGGGGTTCCCCAGTGCAAATCCTGGTATGCTCTATTCCCACTGATGCATACTGGGAATAAAGCACCAGGAACTTAGTGCCCCAGCCGCTGGTCCCCGTCCCCATGCCACATATAAGCTGCACACGCTGGTGCGGGCAGCCGGTGGTCCCCGGGCTGCCTGTGCCTGGGTGCAGGACATGCCGAAACAAGCTTGCAGTGTGGCCCGTGACATCACGGCCGCCCCCATGACAATAACATCAACACGGCCAGCTGGTGGGTGGGGTGTCGCCACCTCCAGCACTCGACCCGGCTCCTACCTGACCTTCGTCTCCCGGCTCCAGCCGGACTGGGCATCGACCCCCCCACCCTCCCCCATCCTGCGAGTCGGCCCTTCAGCGGGAACCCGCGGCAGCTGGGGCTGTTGGCCCGGTGGTCCTCTCCGAGCCGGTCACCGATGTCATCGATGGCCTAGTCCAACAAACACTCCCAGTGGAGCCCTGGTGCAGCCCAATCCCACAGGAGTAAAGGCAAATATTGGACGATATGTGGCTTATGATATCCGGCTCGGCCTGGCAGCGGTAACCCGGAACATACAGCAGTGCCCGGGCTGTGGCCCTGCCAAACCTTTTGGCTGCCCGCTTCCCCCTTCCATCCAATTTGAATATCCCGAACCACTCCGACACCACCCTGGCCACTACTCCGCGTCAAGGCCTCCCATGCCTACCTTCCACAACCACCGGGAGGACCCTGCCCATTTCCACTTCATGACTGACTATTTAGTGGAGGAGCTCGACCATGGCACCCTCCTGGGGCCCCCCGTTCTCACCATGGTCCCAATGCAGCCCCCTCATGACGAGGCCGAAGTCCACCTCCAACAAGAGAGTTTGCAGCCACTTTTAACGGTTCCACCAACATCTACCCCCCACCACTCCCAGGCTATGTGTACTTACAGCGATGCCAGTGGCTTTGGCTTTGCGGCCTTCCATGTGGGAGACTGGCTGGTGGGTGGGTGGGGGCGGTGGTTCAGGGTGCGGTGGTCTGCCTGACCTTGGTCACCACGCCAACCTCCCCCTTTGATGACTGTATTGATAGCACTGGGGAACTAGCCCATATAAATGCACTTGAGTTCTGGCCCATCCTATGTGCAGCTAAATGCTGGGCCCATGTCTGGGTGGACAGGAATGTAGTGATGGTCACCAACAATACCACTGTCATGCATGCTTTAAATTCCGGCAGGTCAAAAAACGCGCTTCTAATGAATTGGTTATATCAGTTGTTTTGGCTCGCAGTAAAATTCAATTTTGACGTTTCATCTACCTACATTGAAAGCAGCAACAACACAATATGTGAAAGCCTCTCTTGTATTAATAAACATGATGCGAGTGCATGTCTGGTCATGGCCATAGCCCCAGGCCACATGGGCTGTAGCCACATCTTCCACTAATAAATTCCATTTCAGATACACAGAAGCTTGAGAAGGAGTGTAATGAATTGATTGGCCAGCCCTTGGTTCCCTGTACTAGGTTGTGTGCCAGTTCAATACTTAGGAAGTATTTAACCTTCTGCAAACTTAATGGCCATCACCCGTCGCCATGCAATTCATGGCAGGTGTGCCTCTATGTGAGATGGCTTGCTAATACAATGCGCTATGCTTCGATACGATTGTATCTTAGCTCGCTTAACTTACACCTTAAAGCATCTGGTGGGCCAGCTATAGCCTATGACAACTTCAATGACCGCAGGTGCCTGGCGGGGGCCCACAGCTCCCTGGGCATTTCGCCATGCCAGGCGTCCCCTATGCTGCCAGCCCAGCTGGCCGTCATGCTGGCCCACCTCTCAAGCTCACCGTGCCACACTTCCTTCATTGCGGCCATACTAACTTCATTCAGGGGCCTGCTCAGGAAAGCCCACATCACCTCCTTCGACTCTTCCCTCCTCCAGGAGGACTTGATCTTTCATCCCTGATGCATGTCGTGCCAGGTGAAAAAATAAAAAAACATTCAATTCGCGGAGAGGAAACTGGACGTCCCAAAAGCCAGGTTCTCTCACCCACTATTGTGCACGGTTAGGGCGGTGGAACTCCACTTCGCCCAGGTGCAAGCACCCCCCCTCTGCCCAGGCCTTCCGCACCCAGACTGCTTCAGGCTCGATGCCCATGGAGTATCCCCACTATTCCCCAGTAATAAAATGTCTATGTCGCCTCTCAGGCCTCGACCCCCTCCCTCTTCTTGAGCCACTCGATCAGGAGGGGGGTCCACTTTTCTACTCATGGCTGGCAGCTCGATCCGGTAAATCAAGACTAGCAGAGACCTGATGAGTGATTGTGTGTACCTGTATTTGTGTGTTCCCCTGCAGGAACGCATTGCCGATGATCTTCAGGTAGCAAAACTCCTCGCTTCGGTCGGCTCCCCTTCCTAGCCCTCACTCCTCCCTCATGGCCCTGCCACTCGCTCATCACTCATCCTTTTTGAGTTGGGTTCTTTGCTATGGTCTAAGTTACTCCCAACTCATATGGTATACTTGGCTCTATCTCTATTACACCTTATCTCTTCTCTTCCTCTACATATATAACATAATAATTATTGGATAGTGATAAACCCTTTATTGCATGTAATAATGCCTGTCGTGTCTAGCACCCCCCCACCCACCCTGTCCGGGTGGGGGGGCGGGGGGTCCCCTTCATGCACCGCTCCGCCTCCTGCGCGGGGCCTAGCCTCCACTCGCTATGCAGTAAAGCATCCACTGTCAATATGCACTAAAGCCCGTCAATGTGTGGGCGGTGTAGAATGACGTCAATATTGCAGTTCTCGTCTAGATATATGTGGTACTGATTCAATGGGAACCATGCTCCTAAAGCATTTCATTGTACAGAGCACCTCTGTTAAAATATGCCCAGTTAAGCCGCGTATCAGGTAAAACGGACAAAATCTGAGATAAGAGTATGATTGTCCATGTCAGCTATAGAGGACCTATTGCTACATATTCTAATGTTTACTAATCTGATTAAATATATATTTATATGTTTGCAAAAGGTATATTATGTTTACAATATATTCTGTAGTGTTGTTACTGTTATCAACTGATTCAGCCACCAATATTATAATGATTATGATTAGTATCTGATTATTTAGCAATTCTTTGAGCAAGGAATTCTGACATAGCCATGCTTTGAACAGCTAATCAGGCATTCTGGCAAAATTGGTAAAAGCTTCAGCTGGCTTCCTTTACGGAAAGCAATGGGTTCTATTCGTAACCGAGCCAACCCCAAGACGTACACAATCTATGCTCATAACTACAAACCCCGGTGCTCAGCCTTATTACGATAGAGCAAGGCCTTGTTTCCTCAGTGTCAATATAATGTGAGCGACCAGACGGGATGGCCAAATGAGTTAGAGCGTCCGTCTCCCGTGTTGGTAGATTGTGGGGTCGTGGATTCGAACCCTGGTCGAGTCAAACCAATGACTTAAAAAATTATACTTGTTGCTTCCTAGCCTGGCACTCAGCATTATTAGGATAGGGCAAAGACTGGCTGGCTCAGTGTGAGGATAATGTGACTGAGTGGGGTTACAGGTCATGGTGCTGGTGGCCTCGTCTTCCAGTGGTGCATCACTATAAAGTTGCCATGAGTGCACACTGTCACAAGTCGGTACCCATCCTGATATGACCTTAGATGATGCTAGGATGTAAAACAACAACAACAAACAAACAAACAATCAATATGAGTCAGTGGGATCTCATGTCATGCCTGGTGCTAACGGTCCGGTTTCCCCATGCGGCAGCACAATAAATCGTCATCATTGTGGTGTGGCAAGTCATAAGTCGGTACCTGTGTCGGTATGATTGCAGATGTTCGTAGAACATAAAACCCCAGCCACTAAGCATACTTGCATAGCTTGATTGAGCTCTGGAATGAACCCGTAGTAAATGCGGTTCTCGACTCGCATCTCACGAGCAATGAAATATGATACGTCATATTGGCCCTAATGTTGATTAATTCACAGAGACAGCAGACAAACTCTATTAAAGTCACAGCCGTTCGAGATTCTGGTCACGTGATGCCGTCCATGAATAAGAACTGATGTATATATGTCATGCATAAAGCCTTTGTACAGACGTCAACATTCTTGTTGTTAGCAATTACGATGATGAAACTGCATTAAACACCTTAAATCGTTCAGACGCAAAGCCAGGTAAATGCCAATCCAAAAATGGAGTTTAAATAAAGGATTATTTTTACCTGAAAGTAAGTTTAAAGCTCAGTAATTCCACCTTTCCTTTGACCACATTGGTATGGGGCAATAAACAAAAAATAGGAATATAAAAGTATAAACCTTTTGAAAGTTTGATTCCAATGTTTCTCTCCATTTTTGGATTGGTGTTTACGTGGTTTTGCACCTGAATTCTTCATATGATATTCTGTTTCAGTTAAAAATAGTTTCCCCACCAACATGCCCTTTACAGAAATTAGGTGAGTGCAAAGGTTCCAGTCATTCTGAATGTTGAACTGAATGTAAGACGATTATCATGCTTATAGTTCTATATTCCAAACTAAGCTTCATCAGGTTTAACATATCTGGAGAGATTTGTTTGTCTGTTTGTTGTTTTACATCCTAGCAACATCTAAGGTCATATCAGAATGGGTACCGACTTGTGACAGTGCGCACTCATGGCAACTTTATAGTGCTGCCCCACTGGAAGATCAGGCCGCCAGCACAATTACCTGATATCACACTCAGTCACATTATCCTGACACTGAGCCAACCAGTCCTTGTCCTATCCTATTAATGCCAAGCACTAGGCAAGGAAGAGACAAGTATCAATTTGTAGGTCATTGGTTTGACTCGACCAGGGTTCGAACCCATGACTCCACGATCTACCAACACGGGAGACGGACGCTCTAACTCATTCGGCTATCCCGTCTGGTTATCTGGAGAGAAAATAACATTACAGAGCCTACTCTGAATCATTATCGCTTTAGAGCCCTTTATACCATTCAATTCTGAAATGGGTCCATCAGACGGGATGGCCGAATGGGTTAAGCGTCCGTCTCCCGTTTTGGTAGATCATGTGATTCAAACCCACAGGTTCGAAGCCTGGGTGAGTCAAACTAATGACTTTAAAATGTATGTCTGTCGCTTCCTAGCTTGGCACTCGGCATTATTAGGATAGGGCAAGTGCTGGTTACCTTAGTGTCAGGATAATGTGACTGAGTTGGATATCAGGTTATGGTGCTGGTGGCCTCACATCACCAAGCAACCAGCTGTATGATTTATATAATACCACAGTCACACTACTGCTTGCGACCACTTGTGACCACTTTGGGACAACAACAAACAAGTTAGTCGCAAAAAGACTGCAAATGGTTGCAAAGTGGTTGCAATGTGGTTGCAGAGTGATTGCCAGTGGTCGCAAAATGGTCCTCAATAGTTGCCGACTGGCGTGCGACCATTTTGGTTAGAATGAGGTTGCAGCTACTGGACTAAAAAATCTCCTTGTGACCAAAATGGTGGCATCGGATTTTAGCGCGGCTGATGCTTTCGTCCAAAGTGGTCGCAAAGGTGTCACAAGCAGTTGTAACCTGTTTCGTGACTGGGGCTTAACAAAATCGAAGCTTTGTTGCCTTTGCATTTCTTATTTAGATCAGTTGGTTATATAGAGTCAAACCTAGAGAAGTAATTAGAGTCAAACTTAGAGAAGTAAGTGATTTGCTTAGGAAAACTCGATACTTCACCTCTCATGCTTCCATTGGACTATGCAGTCTCAATCTACCCGGCGGTACGTTGAATCATGCCGGGCAGGGGCCAGACCAAAAAAAAGATACCAAAATAAAAATTAAATTACAAAAAAAAAGCTGCGGCTGGCTACAACCGACCAATCAGGGCCCTTCACGTACCGGATGTGGGCGTGTCTAGTTTGACCTTTGATCTGTGACTGCATGGATGTGTGTGTGTACATGCATGTTCAAATCATGGAAACACCTTATTATCGCTCGGTCAGGTTACCCACAATGCTTTGTATTGGTTGGCAAGCCGCGGAATAGGACGAGCATAAAGTATGAAACGCAGACACACATGATTTGTTTACTTTGACCAACCCCCCCCCCCCCAACCCCCCGAAGCCTCCCAAGAAAACCACCCTCTCACTGGATGGTAGGTGGTTTCTTAATTGGACTACTTCTGTCTTCTGTATAAAAGTATTCATCATCATACATGGATTAAAGTACAAAGACCAGACAGGATGGAAAAAATGAGTTGAGCGTCCATCTCCCGTTATAGTAGATCGTGGGATTAGAGCCCACAGGTTCTAAACCTGGTTGAGGCAAGCCGATGACTTAAAAATGTATATTTGTCGATTCCTAGCCAGGCTCTCACCATTATTAGGATAGGGCAAGGACTGGTTGGCTCAATGTCAGGATAATGCGACTGAGCGGGATATCAGGGCATGGTGTTGGTGGTTGGGTCTCCTAGTGGGGCAGCACTATAAAGTCACCATGAGGTACCTGTCCTGATATCACCTTAGATGTTTCCAGGATGTACAACTCCAACAACCAACAATGTACACAGTCTTAAGCGGTCATGTACTACATTTTTTGTATTTTTGTATATTTATTGATTAAGCGGGGGAAATTCCAGTTGGTCTTCCTCATTCCACTGCTTCTTGCCTTAACCTAAGGATTGCCAAGCGCCAGACTAGGAAGCGACAAGTATCAATTTTTAAGTCAATGGTTTGACTCAACCAGGTTTCGAACCAACGATCCCCCAATCTACCAACATGAGAGATGGACGTTCTAACTCATTCGGCCACCCATCTGGTAATTCGAAATAGAATACATCAGGTATGACAACATCAATTTCTAATACCCACTGGTCACCCGAAATATTGTTCCTCGAATAAGAAAGTAAGTAACAAACCACGAATTCATTCAAGAGAATAATACTAATAAGGATGACATTGCCATAGGTGTTCTTTAAGTACTTCATCGCTGTACACATGGTCTGTGTAGCTGATACTGCCTAAAGAAACCACCAATCAATCAATCTAGTAAGTACTTCTATTCATTTGCCAAATCTTTGAACTTCAATGCAGTAACAAGGCAGCTGTTCTTTAAAGCTGCATGGTCCGATGACAACATCAAATTTTCAAAACAAAAATAATTATCTAGATTTGATTCTACATATCTAACTTAGATACTGGTGCACTTATTAAACATTTGTCGTCACATATAAGGGAATATTGAGGCAATTGAATAGAACCCGTTACTGCAGAAGTCTATGGTGTTAGAGTTTTGGCATGCTTGCAAAAATTAATTTAGCACATTTGCACTTCAAATATCTCAAAAGTTTGCCATTTAAAATAAAAGTTACTTCAAACTAAACTGAGGTAGATTATAATGATCAACTTAATATGCTTATCTCAGAAAATGAGAGAAACTCAAAACCATCGGACTATGCAACTTTAAGTAATTGTACTTCCATCCTGTATCTTGAATGTTAATATAATGGTATTAACAATTAAGACACAACTGCTCTTTAATAATTCTACTTCTCTGTTGCACATTTCACTTTCAACAAAATAATATTAGCGATAATGACATAGCTGTTCTATAAATAATTCGACTTCCTTGTCGCATCTTAGAATTTCAAGAGAATGCTATTAGCCATTGCTACCCGGGGCACAGAGAAGACATACGCAGGACGTGGGAATAACACAACTTTATTTTTGTGACAGGCAGGATGACCGGCGGTGTCGTTCAGCTCTACTCAATGCAGCTGTGAGTGACCGGTAACAAGGCCCGACATGCAAGTGAAGTTATGGTACTTAATAATAGTGAGATGAGAAATTCAGACATTTTACTAACAATCACAGGACAATTCAATCATCAAGACTAAAGCATTTTGATCATCAGTCATCAATCAATCATTAATCAATCATCAAACAATCATCAATCTACATCAATGCAAACATTTCAATAATATAAGCTTCAATTTTTTATCAGGTCAATTCTTTAGTTTTTCAGTTTTTTCGTTCATTTAGTTTTGTGCTTGGGTTTATTTTTAAAGGTCAAGTTAAGTGCATTGGTTGTAGGTGGGTGGGTTAAGAAGACATGTTGCTGCTATGGTGGGCTGTGTGCAAGTGGCTATTCCGAGGCTCGCAGGGGCGAGCCTGGGGTGGGGTTAGAGGTTGAAGTTGATTGGTCAAAGGGTTTCTGGGGTTGGCCAGTGGGATGGCTCAATCTGAGTGGCAGGTAGGAGGGGCTGCTTCCCTGTTCTCTGCACCCCGAGCAATGACACCAAATGAGCGCCACCCACTCATTTAACCCAATTATGACACATTGATTCTTTAATAATTCGAATTCTCTCCTGCACCTTTCAGTTTCAATAAAATAACATGACACATACATACATAACTCTTCTTTAAAGTTGCATAGACCGATACAAAAAAACATCAAATTTTCAAAAGCAAAACACTTAGCCCCATTTGAACCTACATATCTAACTTGTATACTGGTGTATTTATTACGTTTTGTGTTGCTATACAGGAGGGCATACTAACTTACTTTAACATAACATGTTACTGCTGAACCCTATACCGTCAGAGTTTTGGAAAGTATGCCTACAGTAATGTGGCATGTTTACAATTAACATATCTCCTAAGTTTGTTATTTTAGATCAAAGTTACTTCAAACTAAAGGAAGATTATAAGGATCAACCTATGTCAGAAAATGACAGGAACTAAAATCCATCGGAGTATGCAACTACAAGAGATTCTATTTCCGTCCTACGCCTTTCAATTTCAATAACATAGGAATAGTGATCTAGCTATTCTTTTAGAACCTATCCTTCCTTCCTGCAGATTTTAATTTAAATGCAATAGTTTTGAGAGTAATGCCATATATTATGTTCCTTAGACAATTCTCCCTCCTTCAGCCACCTCTCAATGAACAGCAGAATGATACCGAGAATTGTGACATGGATGCTTTATTAAAAAACATTTCTTCATCGCATCTTTAATCACTTTAATTCCCCGCTAGGAGTTGATCAAAGCCTACCATTACCAGAGACGTAGCTTGGAATCTTTGTAGACGATATAGATCAGTTTGGGTTGGAATAGACATTCTGGGCATTCCCCCTCCCCGGACATTTTTCGAACCCCGGTTGAGTCAAACCAATGACTTAAAAATTGATACTTGTCACTTGCTAGCCTGGTGCTTGGCATCATTAGGATAGGGCAAGGACTGATTGGCTCAATGTCAGGATAATGTGACTGAGTGGGATATCAGGTCATGGTGCTGGTGGCCTGGTCTTCCAGTGGGGCAGCACTATAAAGATGCCATGAGTGCGCACTGTCATCACAAGTCGGGACTCCTCCTGATATGACCTTAGATGTTGCTAGGACATAAAACAACAACAAACAAACAAACATTTTGAAAAGCTGAGGCTCTGAAATTCTATTTAAAGCCATTTCAGTGAGGTTACATAACGTGTGTGGGGGGGGGAGGAGGGTGGGAGGGGGGTGGGAGGGCGGGGGGTAACTTCCTACATTGCCACCCCACTAGCTACGCCCCTGCTCACCGTTATATCTAACAACAATCATAACACACACCCTCACCTCACACCGGGAATCATCAATTCAAAGACCGGACGTGGTGGCTGAATCGGTAGAGCGCAAGCCTCCCGTGCGGAAGATCGAATTTAAATCCTGGTCGAGTCAAACCAATGACTTACACAATTTATACTTGTCGCTTCCTAGCCCGGCGCTTGGCATTATTAGGATAGGGCAAGGACTGGTTGGATCGGTGTCAGGATAATGTGACTGAGGTGGAGATCATTTCATGGTGTTGGAGGCCTCGTTTCCCAGTGGGGCAGGACTATAAACCGACAGGAGTGCGCACTGTGACAAGTTGGTACCTGTCATGATATGACCATTGATTTGCGAGGACGTAAAACCCCAACAACCAACCATCCACTTCAAATTGTGTTCTCTGTGCCGGAGTGGTTAGAGTGTCTGACTTTTTTCTAGGTCAGACTCCTAATCTGAGGGTCGGCGGTTCGATTCCCCGTGCCCCCACCTCTGCCAATTTGGCTTTCCACCGCTGTGTATAACTTACAGCTTCATCAAAGGCTGGTTGCTCTCATCGCATGTCTATGTGGTGTGGGAGGTTAAAAATCCCTTGAGTCGGTAAAAGTAAAGGCTCGGGCTTTCTATCGACCACCAGTGGAATGAGGAAGACCAGTCGTCTATGACTGAAATTTCCCCTGCTTAAACAACTAATGGACACAAAAAAAAAATACAGGA
Organism: Branchipolynoe longqiensis; assembly: GCA_030323885.1. Taxonomy (NCBI): domain Eukaryota; kingdom Metazoa; phylum Annelida; class Polychaeta; order Phyllodocida; family Polynoidae; genus Branchipolynoe; species Branchipolynoe longqiensis. Next base: position 28,659,243 of record CM059195.1, on the reverse strand, counting down.
CAACCATTAACAACATATCCACGCGTTTCAGAACTATATGATCGATGTGACAATTGAAAATAGTGCCTACAACAGATTGCCATTCATCATTTTACATCTAGACGTATAATCCTTCTTCATGCCTACCTTATTATCAGTACAGATTTTGACTAGACGGGATGGCCGAATGAGTTGAGTGTCAGTCTCACGTTTTGGGCCATCATGGGATTCGAGCGCAAGGGTTCTAACCCTGGTCGAGTCAAATCGATTACTTCAAAATTGATACTTGTCACTTCCTTGACTAGCGCTCAGCATTATTATGACAGCTCAAGGACAGGTTGGCTCAGTGTCAGGATAATGTGACTGAGTGGGGATATCATGTCATGGTGCTGGCGGCCTTGTCTCTCAGTGGGGCAGTACTATAAAGTTGCCATCAGTGCACACTGCGACAACTCGCTACCCGTCCGTATATATATATATATATATATATATATATATATGTGAAGGGTTCAGGCCAAAACCACGTAAATGGCAATATACAAAAATACATAAACATTGCAATCAAACCATCAACACGTTGGATTTGTTTTACATGCCTACTTTTTATCCATTGCTTCATAATCAGGTCATCACATAAAAAGTGGATTAGGTTAGAATTAGAATTATTTTCAGGCAAAACTCTTGTATTTTAATTACATTTGTGGATTGGCGTTTACTTGGTTTTGCGCCTTAACTCTTCATATATATATATATGACCTTAGATATTGCTAGGACGCAGAACTCCAACAACCAACCAACTAGATATATCAAAGTATTTATTTCATTACAAACCATTAAGGAGGGAAATGGACATAAATTCAACATCAATAAACCTCTGTTAGGTCCACATCAACCTTCACACACACTCACTCCATCAGCACCGAGTGAGTTGGTTGGTTGTTGGAGTTTTGCGTCCTGGCCACATCTAAGGTCATATCAGGACGGGTACTGACTTGTGACAGTGATTGTGTGGGGTATCAGGTCATGGTGCCAATAACCTGGTCTTCCAGTCGGGAAGCACTATCAATTCACCATGCGTCCAGACTGTCACAAGTCGATGCCTGACCTGATATGCTCTTAGATGTTGCTAGGACGTAAAACAATAACAAACAACATATTTGTGCGACAAAGGTGGAACATCGATAACCATTTCCGCTGGGACTTACACAAGTCTAGAGCAGCGGGAGGCGAGGTGGGCGGGTGGTGGCGCCACACGTACTGTTTGGTTTGTGGTCAGGATAATGATGCGACACCTCCGTAGATTTATACTCGGATAATTCGTGCCACATCACATAATTAAATGAGCATATCAAGCCCAGGTGTTGCAGGTGTTGTTGCAAGCAGGCTGTTCACAATCAAATTATGCAACATTAAATATATAGCAAAGGAAAATGGTTGGGGGTGGGGGGAGTGGGGTTGGGAGGGTGGGGCGGAGGTGGAGGTAGACCTACCTGTGGGTAGATTCCTGGTCCACTTGTACCCAGCGATGTGGCGGTTCCCGGGCCCGTGCTTCCGGGCCTCTCTGCCGGGCCTGCTGGTTAGATGGTAGAACACGTCCTACAGTCTGGGTGAGTGCACGGGGCCCGGCCAGCGCCAACCTGCGGCAACCAGCGCCTGATACCTCCTCCTCGGTTAAGGTCCCATCCGAAATCTACACAGACACGCGGCGGCGCGCAGCGTTGGCCGCAGCGTCGGTCAGCGTATGTTGAGTTGAGTTGAGATGAGTTAGTCCGCGCGGGGGATGGGCTGCAATCTACACTGAAATGTGGCAAGCAGCGTTTCCTGCAGCGTCCGTCAGCGTAGGTTGAGTTGAGTTGAGATGAGTTAGTCCGCGCGGCGGATGGGTCTGCAATCTACACAGAAACATGGCAAGCAGCGTTTCCTGAAGCGCCCGTCAGCGTAGGTTGAGTTGAGTTGAGTTAGTCCGCGCGGGGTTTGGTCTCGGCTGGCTGAGATGTGTGAGGTGGGTGTGTAGCTTGCAAGTTCCGGGGTTATTGAATGTGAGGACTACTACAAGTTGTGTGCCTGCCACCTGGTGGATCAATTAGGCCAGTCAGACGACCGGAAGCCCAATCATACAGCGAATCTTCCCGCGGAATGTTCGAGTCATGTGATCAAGTCAAGGCTTCGCAGGTTGGCTGACGCATATACATCGTCTGGTCACCAAATGCCATGGAGATGATCCGACACAATCTGATCCAGGTGGCGCTTTCACCAGTGGGTGGATGTAAGCTGCTGCCCTCACTCAGTTGGTACCTGGCGGGTCTGCCTGCCCCTATGGGGGATGAACAGCGGCGGAGGTGGTGACTGACTACGGATGCTACACGCCCGAGTTCAGGACCGGTAATGATGAAGCGGCTGGCTGACTGCCGCGGTGGGTGAAGCCGGTTGGTCGAGCGAGTGCAGTGTGTGTGTGTCGGAGCGAGGGCATGGGAGTATGGAGGGTGGTGTAGGTGAGGGTTAGGGGTGCGCGGGGTGCGTGGAGGTTGGGGTGAGGGGCAGTGGAGTCACGTTGTAATTATCTGTGAGACACGCGAACTGCATTAGAGTTCTTTTTCTGTGTGTATTGCTTTTTGTATTTTTGGGGTTTTACGTACTAGTAACATATAAGAGCATATATATAAGAAAACCAAAATTATTACCAAGACAAAATTCAAAATATTTAAATCAGATTGGATTTGTGCTGAGCTTTACTGGGATCAGGCAAGGAGCACGGGAATGAGGAAGACTAGATATTTGTAATTGCTAAAGTTTCTGCTGCCTGATCAACTACTACAACCAACAACACAAATCATTTTGGGGAGCACAGATTAATACTAATAGGAAATCTAGGGATTTCCTATGAGTTGTGGATAAATATTGCGTCATTTATATTTCACACGGGCATGCTGCTATTGGAGGCCATAACTCATGAAGACTTTCGCGGCGTTTTTATCACAATTACTTCACCTGGGAAACAATTGTTAGTTTGGGATGGGCAAGTGATGAATTGGAGTTCTTTTTTTTAAACCTGTGCAATCGTCGCACTACCGTGAGTATGTAAAGGGGCTGTCACACTACGACGTAACGACGTCGGCGTAGGGAGAACGTGAAGAACGTTGAACTTCTCGGCGTGGTATGCAAATTTGGGCACAAGTTGAACGTGGATGCAGCGTAGTGGACGAGAGAGTAACGGTGGTAAAGCGTAGTGATAGAGTCATTCAACGAGAGAGGACAACGTAATGACGCTCAGGGAACGTTATGTACGTTATTCCAACGCCAGAACTACGTTGCTTTACGTTGCCTTACGTTACGAACGTCATGCAACGGTGGCAAAACGCTAAACGTACGTTGGACGTACGTTAGGCGTACGTTATCCCGACGGTTTCACTACGTGGACTGCACTTTTCCACCGGCTTTAATGTGGGTCAACGTAGTGCAACGTAGTGCAACGTAGTGCAACGTAGTGCAACGTAGTGCAACGTAGTGCAACGTAGTGCAACGTAGTGCAACGTAGTGCAACGTAGTGCAACGTAGTGACCAGCGTTTGACTAACATCTGTTTAACGTCATTGACGTTCGCCGAACGTGTACAGAACGTACGGCGAACGTAAACCCTTACGTTCTAGTTACGTCGAAAGTTTTGAACAGGTTCAAAACTTTGACGCGCGCCGACGTAACATGACGTAAAGGGACGTGGTTCAACGTCAATCTAACGTCATTCTGACGTCATCATAACATAATCCAACGTAGGTCAACGTAATGACGAAACGTGATCACGTCAGGCTAACGTTTGCTCGTTACGTCGTAGTGTGACAGGGGTATAAGGAGACTCTACCTACGCACCGGATGCGGTGGTCGAATCCGGAGAATGCGGGAATCATGTGTGGAATAGATTGGTTGGCGTTCTCTGTGGCGGAGTTGTTAGAGTGTCTGACTTTTTTCTAGGTCAGACTCCTAATCTGAGGGTCGGCGGTTCGATTCCCCGTGCCCCCAGCTCTGCCAATTTGGATTTCCACCGCTGTGTATAACTTACAGCGTCATCAAAGGCCGGTTGCTCTCATACCATGTCTATGTGGTGTGGGAGGTTAAAAATCCCTTGGGTCGGTAAAAGTGTAGGCTCGGGCTTTCTATCGACCAGCAGTGGAATGAGGAAGACCAGTCGTCTATGACTGAAATTTCCCCTGCTTAAACAACTAATGGACCAAAAAAAAAAAAAACGGTTGAGCGTTTGATTGCTGGTCGAGTCAACACCAATGACTTACAAAATTGATACTCGTCGCTACCTAGCCTGCTGTCTCACAGTACTCTGACAGCACGAGGGGGAACCTCCCACTGAATGTATTGGGTGTCAGTCCCCGCTAACACTCAAACACATTTGACTAAGTTGCGTTGATTGTTTGGCCCTGCGCCAACAATTCTACACTGCAGACAGTATGCATGATCTTTTTACTAAAGTAAAACAAGAAAACATTTGAGCCTTTTTGAGGGCAGCTAGACTGTACCACCCCGTATAGTTTACTGAATAAATTCTATCAATTATTAATCAAACTTGTCTTTTTCTAGGGGAATTTCTTTCCCTTGACCACAAATATATGATTGTTAGCTTTTTAATTTAATGAGTGTCTATTGGCACATAAGTGATTGTCTGCTTTTACATGTAAAAGCGATGGTTTGAACAAAAACCAAACATTTCTCGCCATTAATATGGCCTATGCTGCTGACACGGCGTAAAGCAACCACCAATCAATCAGAACTATGACATGACAGGGACTGGTTAGGTCAGTGCCATGAAAATGTGACTGAATGGGATTTCAGGTCATGGTGATAGCAGCATGGTCTCTTAGTGGAGCCCGCACTATAATGTTGCCATGAGTTCTCACTATCATAAAACGGTTCCCATCCTGATATGACCTTACATGTTGCCAGCATGTAAAACTAAAAAAAACTAAAACAACTGTCCAAACTTGATTCATCTGAATTGACTTAAGTCAAAACTAGAATAATCGTACAAAAACTTCCTTCGTTAATTCAAATTAATTAAAATCCCAAGTCAATATGTATACTTTGGTGTGTATCTAGTGGAGTGGAGTGCAAGGCTTTCATACGATTGGCGCATAACTTCCGAATTGTGGTTGATTCGGTGAGGGGAGCCGGTTACCCACCACGCCCCAAGCGGCATCGACGAACACTAACCGAAACCTCCCCCCGCACCTTGCCATTCGGTTTCGATGCCGGCCGAACTAAACCCTCATTGCTTTATGTGCCTATCATGAACATGTAAATAAGGTCAAACTCTCGTATCAAATTGGTGTATCTACTGCAGATAGTGTTTCAATAATAGATTGGTTGGTTGGTTGTAGGTGTTTTACTTCCTGGAAACATCTAAGGTCATATCAGGACTCAATAATAGATCAGGTCAATAATTATGTTAATATGTTAAGACATGAGGTTTTTTCAAAGTCCTGAGAGCGATTCCAGTAATTGAAACATAATTTATTGTTTGGCCTAGAAACTGAAGAGGAGTGATTTTTTTTTTTTTTTTGGCCCATTAGTTGTTTAAGCAGGGGAAATTTCAGTCATAGATGACTGGTCTTCCTCATTCCACTGCTGGTCGATAGAAAGCCCGAGCCTACACTTCTACCGACCCAAGGGATTTTTAACCTCCCACACCACATAGACATGGTATGAGAGAGACCGGCCTTTGATGACACTGTAAGTTATACACAGCGGTGGAAATCCAAATTGGCAGAGCTGGGGGCACGGGGAATCGAAACGCTGACCCTCAGATTAGGAGTCTGACCTAGAAAAAAGTCAAACACTCTAACCACTCTGCCACAGAGATTAGAGGGTAAGGGTTGCAATTTCATCTATCCCCTGACGACTGATAATGATTAGTTGGTTGTTGGAGTTTTACGTCCTGGCAACATCTAAGGTCATATCAGGATGGGTAGCGATTTGTGACAGTGTGCATTCATGGTGACAATATAGTGCTGCCCCCCTGGGAAATCAGGCCGCCAGCACCATGACCGGATATCCCACTCAATGACATTATCCTGACAATTAGCTAACCAGTCCTTGCCCTATCCTATTAATGGCAAGTGCCAGGCTAGGAAGCAACAAGTATCAATTTTAAAGTCATTGGTTTGACTCGACCGGGAACCAAACTTCTGACCTTCCGCACGCAAGGCCCGCGCTTAGGTGGCAGACGTGTCATACCGTCATTGGAAAATTAACCTTTTTGGGGATATTTGGAAAATATACTTTGCTGGCAGGCCTACATATGAAATATCCCCTCTATTGATCGTTTTGAAAAGTATGTTTTGTTGATACATACATTTGAAAATTACCCTTTGTTGGCACATTTGTGAAGTACCTTCTGTTGGGCTCATTTGAAAACTGACCATTGTGGACGCATGTGGAAATTAATTCTCATTGCCACATGTGGAATTTAGCTGTTGTTGCCACATTTGGAATTTAGCTGTTGTTTCCACATGTGGAATGTAGATGTTGTTGCCACATTTCGAATTTAGCTGTTGTTTTCACATGTGGAATGTAGCTGTTGGTGCATGTGAAGTTTACCAATTCTTGACAGAGTTGAGAATGAACCTTTACAGCCATCTACCCAGAAGTTTGTTTTGTTTAAAGATGCCCCCAGATAACATTGATTTTTATCAGCGGCTATTGGACGTCATACGTCAAACATATTGCCATTCTTACATATTTCTTTTTTGGAGGAAACCCTCCACCATCACATAGGCTACTCTTTCCGATAAGCAGCAAGTGTTTTATATGCACTTTCCCACATACAGCACCTTTGATGAACCAGTCATGGACCACTGGTTGGAACAGAAAATAGCCTAAACTGTTTATCCCCGAATTTAAATCGACGTATACCCCTGTCACACTACGACGTAACGAGCCAACGTGAGCCTAACGTGGTCATTTTTCGTCATTATGTTGGGTTACGTCATGATGATGTCAGAATGACATTAGAATGACGTCGAGCTATGTCACATTACGTCGTGTTACGTCGAGTTACGTTAAGGTTTTGGACATGTTCAAAACTTTTGACGTAGCTCGAACGTAAGGGTTTACGTTCGCCGTACGTTCTGTTCACGTTCAGTGAACGTCAATGACGTTAAACGGATGTTATTCCAACGCTGCTCCCTACTTTCAACTACGTTCCACTATGTTAACCCACATTAAACCGAGTGCAAATGGCCACGTGGCGTAATGGGAACGTCAGGAGAACGTCAGGAGAACATCAGGAGAATGTGCATTCAACGTACGTTCAACGTCTTATGACGTAGCTAATGTCACGTAACATTCTTCTGGCAATGGAATAACGTTCATAACGTTCCGTGAGCGTAGTGACGTTGTCCTGTCTCGTTGAATGACGGTATCACTATGCTTTACCGACGTTACGCTCTCGTCCACTATGCTGCATCCACGTTCAACTGGTGCCCAAATTTGCATACTACGCCGAGAAGTTCAACATTCTTCACGTTCTCCCTACGCTGACATCATTATGTCATAGTGTGACAGGGCCATTAGAATTCCCTTCTGTCCAGCAATGTATTCACTGCTGTACAGCTTGGATACGCGAAATCAAATCTGCATATAAGTAGGTCTTGTCATTTAAACCTTGATGCTTTCATCGTAGTATGAAACATTCAGCTCACATTTATATGCACAGTATCACTGTACGTGTGAGAATTATCATGTCCTTTAACAAAAATGAAAGCGACTGTGTCTCTGAGAGTCCATTCTATATAGTCGACATCAGATGTGCCAGATAACTTATGTACATTAAATTTATTTTGAATCCATCACTAGCTTTTATGAATTAATGAATTAATGTAAGTGGCGCAAACAACTATATATATAAAGCAGGTACAGTGTACAATAAGTGTTTGCATTTATCATCTATGCGTATTTTAAGTTATATGGACTTGAATCCATCATTGGCTTTTTCGACCTGGTCAGTCAACACATTTGCAGTTTGGGTTATTTTCCATTCCAAGCAGTGGTCCGCAACTGTTTCATCAATGGCAGTGGTATGTGCTGTCCTGTCTGTGGGAAAGTGCATATAAAAGACCCCTTGTTGCTTACCGGAAAGAGTAGCCTATAGCCCTTTTCACACTTACACGTTAAGCTGGTTTAATTCAGTCGGTTTAACTAATCCAGTGTAAGACACAAGTGTGAATGAGGCACTAAGTCGACTTAACTGAACCGCTTTTGTTTAGCCAGTTAGGGAGGCGGATTAGTTAAACCGATTTAGCTTCAAATGGTTTAATGGGTAAGTGTGAGAGCAGCATTATGTTGGTTCAACTAAGTCAGTTTAACTGGAGGTGTGAACACAGCATATGTGGCAGCAGCAGGTTTCCTCTAAAGAAATGTGTCAGAATGACATTATGTTTGATGTCCAATAGCCAATGAGAAAAATCAATGTGCTCTAGAGACGTCATTAAATAAAACAAGCTTTCTTTTTTTGTGTGGCTTTTACGATTTAATGAATAGATAAGTTGCGCAAACACTTAGCATTTGAAGCAGACAATGTGTGAGATAATTATTGCCATGTACCATCTATGCCTATTATCTTCTGTATATATCGCAACTGTAGAAAGTGATATATGCTATATATGCGATGCCTGTGTTGCATATCGTGTGCATTAACAACAAAATTGTTCTGTACCCTTGGAATGTTCATTTCTCCCACAATGTAGGTATGTGCCAAACCGCCGACCAGCGGCATTATATTTTCTTACTACAAAACTGATCCAGCCATTCCCACCCTGTTTGTGGAGGGGTCTAGAAAAATGTGCTATGATTGGTTTGCATTGGTCAATCTTCAGTATTCCTAGTCTATTATGTAGTATGGGAATCCCTTTACAGCTTAGTTTAAAAATATTTCAATTTGGTGAAGTTTTGCTATTCCAGTAATAACTTCAAAAGTTTCACTCAATTTCAACCTGCAACCTTTTATATCAATCTGCAATTTAAAAAAAGTAGACAGGGGTGAGTAACCATTATTAATCTTATATACTGTTGAGTTTGGGGAAATTGTGACGTGTACATCATGATTGGCACGTTCAGGAATGCAACAGGTATGACTTGTGTTTATCACTTTTTCTGAGACTCACCTCAAAACGTTTGTGGTGGCTTATTGGTCAGAGAATGAGTCTTATGACAATGCTACTGACTGTGATGTATGATTCTTTGCCTTGGCAGCTGCTGATCTCATATATGATGATCTTATACTCAGGGATGAAAGTGGTCTCCAGGAAAAAAGCTGAAATGCATATATTCTCCCATAGGCTTAGCATTGTCAGGGAATCGCTGAAAATTCTCGGAAGTCGGGTTTCATACATATTGGTATATGCTGATAGTGCTGCACCATTTGAAGCACATATTAGTAGTATACGCTGCTAGTGCTGTGGTGTTTGCGTCATATATCGGTATATGCTGATAGTGCTGCGGCGTTAGAAGCATGTATTAGTAGTATACGCTGTTAGTGCTGCGCCATGAAGGCATTAGTGGCGTTCTCTGTGGCAGAGTGGTTAGAGTATCTGACTTTTTTCTAGGTCGGACTCCTAATCTGAAGGTCGGCGGTTCGATTCCCTGTGCCCCCAGCTCTGCCAATTTGGATTTCCACCGCTGTGTATAACTTACAGTGTCATCAAAGGCTGGTTGCCCTCATAACATGTCTATGTGGTGTGCGAGGTTAAAAATCCCTTGGGTCGGTAAAAGTGTAGGCTCGGGCTTTCTATCGACCAGCAGTGGAATGAGGAAGACCAGTCGTCTATGACTGAAATTTCCCCTGCTTAAACAACTAATGGACCAAAAAATAAATTAAAAAATTAGTAGTATATGATGCTAGTGCTGCGGTGTTTGCACCACAAATACGCTGATGCTGCTGCAGCGTGAAACAACGTATTGGTTGGTTGGTGGAGTTTTACGTCCTGGCAACATCTAAGGTCATATCAGGATGGGCGCAACTTATAAGTATACACTTATAGCTACAGGAAAAATCCCGGAAATCCGCGAAATCGCGGAGATCTTTCATCCCTCTATGGTTAACTGATATGTTGAGAATGACTCTTGATCGTGATTTGTTGATTTACCTTTATGAAGTATGTTGTGAACAAAGCGTAAAACCATCATGGAGTTCACTATTTAACCACAAATGTTATTTTCATGTCACCTTTTTTGTTTCAAATGTCATTTTATTGAATCGTATCAATAGAAGATGAATTAAACTAGCTTCACTGAAAATGTCATCAATATATCTCAATTATTAAAGAGGTACACACATTTCACCAATTTCAGTCACAGAAATGCATTGTTTCAGGTACTTTACTTTGTTTCAGGTCACTTAATTTTGTTTCAAATGTAACTTTATTGAATTAGATCAATATAACATGCCGTAATCTAGCTTCAGTCCAAATTACATCTATATATCTCAATTATTAAAGAAATTACATGCATTTTCCCATAAAGTTCACCAATTTCGGTCACAGAAATATAGTGCTTATACCTTAATTTAATGTAAGAAAATATGGACCAATTTCAGAGTTGGAAAACACCCTAACTTCCTTAATACTGCACCTATTCCCATAATCTTGGTGTCATGTTAAAGGGCGTTTCAAGCTCTATCCAGTGGTCTCTTGTGTTTTATTATTGAAGGAGTTTGAATGTTGTTGGCACATACCTACACAATGCCTCACCTTGTTGTATTACTACCAGGTGTTCTTCTACTACTACCCTCCCCCTCCCCACCCACCCCTCCCTCTCCCCCCAGGCAACAGTACCCTCCCCCGTCCCTTCAGCCTCTCCACCCTCCCTCATCATCCCCCCTCCCCCCATGCCAACCTACTCAAGTCACCTCGGTCCTTCTCCCTATCGTCTTACCCTCCTCCTCCAGCCTCCCCTTCCCCAACCTCATTCCCGCCCTATCCCCTCCCATCCATCCATCCCCCCTCCCCTCCCCTCCCCATCCCGCTCCTCCAAACTCCCAGTGCCCTGGCGCTTCGCAATCGCCCCATCTCCATCCTCTGCACCATCCCACTCCTCTCTAGGCCAGACAACCTACGCCATGTGGCCTGCCCCCCTACCGCCTCCCTCTCCCCCCCAACACCCTGTCATCTCCCTCTCCCCGTCCCCCCATTCTCTACTCCTCCCCGTCTCCCTCCCTTCCCCCCTTTCCATCCCCCTACTCCGTCCCATCCCCTCCCTTCCCTCGCTTTTTATATTAATCTACATGATTTAACCATTTATTCATTTAAAAAGTAGCTGGGTATGAGAAATAAACATTTGAACTTTATATTTAGCATTTTAGATTGCAAAATCTAACATTTTTCTCTATATGGTTGCCTAAAATCCTTGTCAGTGCTGCTGGACTAACTACACCACAACAGGAGCAACTCATTTCAGCACTCTTCCCCCCCCCCCCCCCCCCCCCCAATGTCTACAGTTGCATAAACTGACAACCTGCGAAGGCATGCTTGGAGAGCATTTGTCGGAGTAGAGTTGGTGTCTCCGTCCCCTCTCCTCCCTTGTCCATGTCCCACCCCCCTTCCCGGCCGCCTCCCCCTCACGGTCTCCCGCCCCCCTCCCTCCTCCCTCTCCCCTCCCCACCCGGTGATGGCTCAGCATAACTGCCTCAGCAGCTTTGTCAACAAGGATTTGTGCCGATGAATGTTGGATTCGCCGTCTGCCTTCCCCTGGCGGGCAATTAAAAAATCTATGAACGCGCGTGCCGGGGTACAATCAGGGATGCGAGTTGTGTGTGGATCGGGAGGTGGCATTTATCTCAGAAAGTGACAGAAATTCAAAACTATCGGGCTATGACAACTTTAAAATATAGTCTAATATACTTTGCAGCTAATACGATAGCAGGAGACCCATCCGAGTATCAATATGTCCATAATCCTTACACATACATGTATATATTTATATACTTTATCTATAAGTTGTCACATCATTTCCAGTCATCGGTCTATGCAACTTTAAGGATATAAATTAAGATAATTGTCTTACTATGGAAACACATACATTCACCGTTTGTTTTCTACCTATGGTCTGTTCAAGAATATTGTGGTTAAATCAATTATGACGCTGACAGTATGAGAACGTGGGCAGGATGGGGGTATTGACTTTCCTCAGCATTTCAATGCTCAAAAGTCACTTATTATAGCCAAAGACCCTATAATACTAAGACGGCTCACTCAGCCTGTACTGTGTAATCAAAATGATCAAACCCACCACTTGATGTGCTGGCTGTTCTCTTGGTTAAACAGGTGCTATATTATATGTATAAATGTATATATGAATGTGAAAGATGTGTGATGATGGCAATGCTGATGATGATGCTGATGATGATGTGTATTTGTTCATAGCAATTTCATATTGATGTGTGTTCATACTTACCTATCTCATGTATAATATAATTGTATGTGTTTACATGTGAAACACCAACCAGCAGCCGGACTGATCAAACCCACCACAAGGTGGCACTGCGAAATTTACATTACCATCAGAGAGATAGGGAGTGAGCCATCTTAGTATCATAGGGTCTTTGTCAAAGGTCATTCTTATAGCAGAGGATTATTACATGACAATCTTTGCAATGTGAATTATGACCTTTAATCTTCCTTTTGAGGAATTATTCATATTTGTTTCTTTATTCAATATAGAAAGTATAACCCTTTCTCTCTATGTCTTAATATGCATTATATGCCAATCTGGAATCCAATGTTTCGGGCAGTATAGAATGGTTTTAGCGGATAATATTTTTGTATTATTTTTATTATTACATTACAGTTGCATAGCCCGATGGTTTTGAGTTTCTGTCATTTTCTGAGATAAATATATTAGGCTGATGGTTATAATCTACCTGACTTTAACTTGCAGCAACTTGTATTTTAAATGGTTAACTTTGTACATATTTAAAGGGAAATATGATTTGTGTAAGTATGCCAAGATTCTGACACCATCATAATAGCTACAAATTATATTAAATTGCCACAGTGTCCTTCTATGAGGCAACAAATGCTTAATATGTGCATCAGTATCTAAGTTAGATATGTGAGATACAATTTGGATAATTTTTTTGGTTTTAAAAAGTTGATGCTTTTAGCGGACTATGCAGCTTTACTGTACTAAGCTGATCAATTGCTTCATTTGATTGCTGATGACATAATGCTGTGTTGGCAATACAACAAGGCATATTCATGGAGAACTATGAGTCATATCTATTCCATCAGTTTTGCCAATCACATTCACATATTGGATGTTATATTTGAGATAAATAGCTTATGTTGACCATTATATCCTAACATAAAATCCTTAAATGTCAAATCATTTCACCTGATTTTCCCAGATCGTCACCCATACAATTCCTAGTGAGGCCCAGTGTTAGATGAAGCTGAATAGTCCGATGATAACATCAATTAACAAAAATAAAAACCACAGTGATCTAGATGTGATTCTAATTATGTAAATTAGATACCAGTGCACTTATAACATATTTGTTGAAATAAAGTAAGTCCAGATGTGTGGAGGTGTAAAGCTAGGAACACACAGGATGCATGCGTCGCATGGGCGGCAAGTACAATCGGACAGCACGCAGTTCTCACGCGGAAATAGCAAACACACTGGACATGGATGGCACACAGCAAAAAAGCTATTCATATATATTTACTCGACTTGACTTTACCCGACCTGACTTTACCCAACATGACTTTATTAGACCTGACTTTACCCGACCAGACTGTACCCGGCCTCACTCTACCCGACCTCACTTTACCCGACCTCACTTTACCTGACCTGACTCTACCCGACTTCACTCACCCGCCCTCACTCTACCCGACCTCACTCTACCCGACCTCACTCTACCCAAACTCACTCTACCCGACCTGAGTCTACCCGACCTCACTTTACACGACCTCACTTTACCCGACCTGACATTGCCTGACCTGACATTACCCGACATGACATTACCTGACCTGACATTACCCGACCTCACATTACCCAACCTGACTCTACCTGACCTGACTACCCGACTAAGTCAGGTCGGGTACAGTCAGGTCGGGTAAAGTAAAGTCGGGTAAAGTAAAGTCGGGTAAAGTCAAGTCGGGTAAAGTCAAGTCAGGTAAGTCAAGTTGGGAAAAGTCGGGAAAAGTCAGGTAAATTCGGGCAAAGTCGGGCAAAGTCAGTCAAAAGCCAAGTGGCACCAGGCGTCAAGTGGCAAAAATAGCTCCAAAAGCGATCCTATCCTGCCGCACGGCGCCCGTGTGAGAACCGCATGAGAACCGCCCGCACCAGCGTTTGCGGCTTCTCTTTGTTACATACATTTCGATTTTTGACGCATGACATCCACGTCCAGTGTGTTCGCAGCTTAAGTCACTACTGGCTTTATTCCGAGTACAGCACCGCGGTGCTCGTCGCACTACACTGGTCCGTGCCACGGGTTATACGCACACATCACAACATAGAACGGAAGACCGAGCCAATTTAATAGAACTTGTTACTGTCGAAGCCTCTGGGGTCAGTTTTGGCGTGCTTGCTAACATTCATTTTGTACATTTGCATCTCAAATAGCCCAAACGTTAGCCATTCAAAATAAGTTACTTCAAATTAAAGTGAGATAGATTATGACGATCAACCTAATATATTCATCTCAGAAAATTACAGGAACTCAAAACCATCGGACAATGCAACTTAAAGTTAAGCTAACTTTGGGGCCTGATTAAAGTTGCATTGTCCGATGGCATTTGAATTTGTTAGTTATATTTGAGATAAATAGCTTATGTTGACCATTATATCCTAATATTCATTAGTCCCAAGTAACTTTGATGAAGAATGGCTAGTTTTGGAATAATTTGAGCTGAAAGAACCCAAAATAATTTTGACAAGCTTGCCAAAAGTCCTGTGGCTATGACCCAGATGGTCATCTCGTGGTGACCATGTGATGTGAGATGACCTACTAAACTTGGAACCTGACAGAGCTGTAGGTAGGTATTTCTGTTTGGGTTGGAAACATTCTGGGAACGGATTGGTGCCATAGGTACGTGACACTAGAGTTTTTAACAAAATATTATTTTGTAGAAAGTTTAACGTGAAAATAAATTTTACCCGTTGAAATTCTTGGCGTAATATGTAAATACGGGGCCAAGTTGGACGTCAGTGTAACGTTGTTGACGTGAGAGTAATGTCAGTATAGCGTAGTTATAACGTGGCTCAACGAGTGAGGACAAAGAAATAATTAATTGTGTCAACGTGAGGCTAGCGAAACTCCAGCATGCACGAAGCGAGCCTAGTGTGACATTAGTGGCGGCTTAGCGTTGGACTGGCGTGATCATGCCCGCGCTAACATTATGACGTCCGACTCAATCGTTTTTCCTTAAAGTTGCATGGTCCGATAAAACATATATTTTTCAAAACCAAAACACTTATCTAAATTTGGTTATATATATCCAACTTAGATACTAGTGCATTAGCTAAGGATTGGGGGCAACTTATACATAATAATCAGTGCATTTATTACCTCATCCCCTTGGACACCTACTTTGAGACAGTCATTATGCATATAATAAAAAAAGATCAAAGAATGTACACCAAAATGTGGTATGTCGATTGTGTCATTTGGATTTGGGAATGTTATGGTTATATTAGACTGTGCAACTTTAAACATGTTGCCAAAATTTGGATGTTCTATCATTAATGTCTAGACAGAAGACTAGACCAACAAAGTAACAAGTTGAAGAATGGTTTGTTAAAGCTGCATAGTCCAATGAAGAATCACATTTTCAAAACCAAAACAATTATCTCAAATTTATCCTACATATTTGACAGCAAATTTGCAACAATTCATCATATTACATGCCAAGAAACAAATGATGGAGCAATGGCGCCATCAGTATAAAATGATAGTGACCAGGCTATATTTGATTTTGGTTGTTTCACATCACGTGGTCATTGCGAGACGTTAATACGCGTTGTAGCAAGAGGACTTTTGGAAAGCTTGTCGAAAGTATTTAGTGTTCTTTCAGCTCAAATTGCTTCAAAACTAGCCATTTTTCATCAAAATTACTCCGAACTAATGATTAGTAGGTTATAACGATCAATTGGTATATTTATCTAACAAAATTAATAAAAATTCAAACGCCATCGGACCATGCAACTTTAAACAGACCGGTATAGGCTGCTGAGACACCAACTCTACTCCGACAAATGCTCTCCAAGCATGCCTTTGCAGGTTGTTAGTTTATGCAACTGTATACATAGGGGGGGGAGGGGAGTGCTGACATTGGTTGCTCCTGTTGTGGTGTAGTTAGTCCAGCAGCACGGACAAAGATTTTAGGCAACCATATAGAGAAAAATGTTAGATTTTGCAATCTAAAATGCTAAATATCAAGTTCAAATGTTTATTTCTCATACCCAGCTACTTTTTATATGAATAAATCATGTAGATTAAAATACTTTAGAAGTTGAATTGAAAGCTTTCTGTGACTGCCATCTTGGTGGATTGCCATGTGTGTGGGAAACCCCTCTAGGTCATTTGATAAGGGAATCCCACCTATGATGTCATTCATACATCACCCATGTCAACACTCTCCTCCCACACGTTCAGTTGCATGAACTGAAAAAACTAAGCAACAGTATGTTTGGAGAGCTTTTGATGCTGGATTCATTTGTTTCTGGGTGAGGTATACCAGGCGACCTTAAGGTAAATATATCAGGCTGACTATTATAACCTACTATTCATTATTCCGTAGTCATTTGGTTGAAAAAGGGGTAATTTTGGAGCAATTTGAACTGAAAGAACCCAACATCATTTCGGCAAGCTTGTCAAAAGACTTGTTGTTGTGGTGCAGATTTACATCTCGCGACGGTTACGTGATGAGGAATGACCTATCAATGTGTAGGTGGTCTGAAACTTGACTAATACCATGAGGCGCCGAAAGGGATGGGGTCATAAATTCACCGATTATTCTGTATATATGCTGCCAAATAGGAGAGTGATCTTAGATTTACCTCTGCTATATGGAGGCATTGGTAGAAACTACTGTATGTAGACCAAGATTTTGATAATGATGAGTATTGTAGTATTCATACTATTACTTGTAGATTTATTTGTATGTGTTTAACATGGACCAACTCATGTAACTACCATAATGCTGAGTCTGAAATAAAGTATTAAATTGAATTAGTTCATGCTCCAGTACCTAAGTTGGATATATAGAATCAAATGTAGGTGTTTTGGTTTGTTTCATCGATAGATTTGCTCCTTGATTAGCACACAATGGTAGTGAGTGATGGTAGTACATATGAGCGTTTGCAGGCGGTGCTCATGAGTGTATCTGGAAATTTAGGCCAAATAAAAGATAACAATTGATGATCTTCCCCGCCCATGCCTGGAAAATCACCCGCCCCTGAATCCTTTCTTTTCAAAAACTTAAATTGAGAGGGCGGGTGGAGTGAGAAATGGAAAGGGGAGTGGAGAGTGGGAGGGGTGGAGTGAGAAATAGAAGGGATTGAAGAGAGGGGAATGGACAGGACAGTGGGGGGAAAGGAATGGAGAGGGGTATTTGAAGGGTGATAGGGAGGAAATTGGGAAAGGGAGGGAGGAGGTTGGGAGAGGGAGGGTGTTAGACGGATTCTACAGTTATTATGAACAGCTTTACATAGCACAGTACATATTATTTTTTCCCAATTACTTTAAATAATTCTGAGGTGTTTGTTTGAAATATAGCTTACTTCTATTCACTCTAATCAATATAACAATATAACAACACAACACCAACACAACATGCCATTGTGGGTTATTAATTTGACAAGCGACACAGCAAATTAGTTTAAAGTGAGATTTATTATATGTCCAGCAATAAGAAGTTTAATTCGACAAGAAGTTCAATTATACAGTGAGGTCATATTAGTTTTGGCCTTAATATATGTCATGTGGGGTTGGGTGGGTGTCAAAGTGAGCTCAGTTCCGCAGCACCTGGCCTTATATAGGTTCATACAGGCTAATTAGTTCAAATAGGCGTCTGGAGATAGCAGTCTGATTGTGTTTACTTAGGCTAAAAGAGAAGATAGTGAAGACAGTGATGTCACGGGGCTTGTCACGGGGCTGCCAAGAATTGAGTGCACTTTTTCAAACTCCTGCGGAACGTGACATTGTTAAGGTCAATTATGAGAAAACTGATCATTTCTCTCAAAGTTCTGGTTCTAATGCTTGCAGCCCCTGCGAGGCCACAGATCTGGGTCAGCCCACTGATAACCTCTGATACCCCGCCAAGCCATAACGGCTCCATGCACGACACCCAACAGTATAATAATGATGCCTACACGGCTAGCGAACCAGGAGCTAATGCCATTACCTGTTAATACGACGATGAACATATGGCCCCGCAGCCATCCAAACCCCAATCAGTGCGGGTTAGGAAGTTCATCTTTGAGCCAAACTCCCCACACACGACGCAACCTACGAAAGGCTGTGAGCATAACAATGTGAACCAAAAAGCATCCACCTGACAGCACGGTCATTGGTGGATGCCGCGCCACCTCCACAAGCGACCAAGACGTAGCTACAGTTTACCAGAGTCAGACCAAGCAGAGCGAACATGTTACAGGTGACCACTGCATTGACACTCGGGTGCCCGCACGCCAGGACAGGAGCCTAGACAGACATGACGACAGGGATTAAGACGATACTGCGAGCCACCATGACCTGGCAGCTGGCCCAGGAGGAGGAGGAGGCCCCGGTTATACTACAGAGGGGGGCCATAATACACAACGGTCATAATGGGAACATGCAGGATATAAGTCAGACTGAAACAATGGATCTTAGCATGGATGCGACAGGTGGCAACACAGGGGAATAACAACACAACCCAGCAGCTGTCTTGTACGCCAGGGCTGCCTATTATAAGTCAGACCGAAACAATGGATCTTAGCATGGATGTGACAGGTGGTGACACAGGGGAACAACAACACAACCCAGCAGGTGTCTTGTATGCCAGGGCTCCCTATTATAAGTCAGACCGAAACAATGGATCTTAGCATGGATGCGACAGGTGGTGACACAGGGGAACAACAACACGACCCAGCAGCTGTCTTGTACGCCAGGGCTGCCTATTATAAGTCAGACCGAAACAATGGATCTTAGCATGGATGCGACAGGTGGTGACACAGGGGAACAACAACACGACCCAGCAGGTGTCTTGTACGCCAGGGCTGCCTATTATAAGTCAGACCGAAACAATGGATCTTAGCATGGATGCGACAGGTGGCAACACAGGGGAACAACAACACAACCCAGCAGCTGTCTTGTACGCCAGGGCTGCCTATTATAAGTCAGACCGAAACAATGGATCTTAGCATGGATGCGACAGGTGGTGACACAGGGGAACAACAACACGACCTAGTAGCTGTCTTGTACACCAGGGCTGCCTATTATAATTCAGACCGAAACAATGGATCTTAGCATGGATGTGACGGGTCGTGACACAGGGGAACAACAACACAACCCAGCAGCTGTCTTGTATGCCAGGGCTGCCTATTATAAGTCAGACCGAAACAATGCATCTTAGCATGGATGCGACAGTTGGTGACACAGGGGAACAACAACACGACCCAGCTGCTGTCTTGTACGCCAGGGCTGCCTATTATAAGTCAGACCGAAACAATAGATCTTAGCATGGATGCGACAGGTGGTGACACAGGGGAACAACAACATGACCCAGGACTGCTTTAGACTGATCGAGAGCTTCCAACATCAGCTCACACAGATGGCAGACAGTTTCAATAACCATATTGGGGAGCTGCCACGGTTGGCAACAGACTGGAAAAAGCAAGGCAGGCTCTACGCAGGGTGAAGCAAACTGATATGGTGCAGGGTCCAAACACCACCGCTCAAGAAACGAAAACCAAGAATGACTATGTAAAAAATATAACTGCAACACAGATGCGCTGGCTCGTCGATGTTATCGGGAGACACGTGCCGGTCGCGATCAGTTTTTGCATCAGCCATAGATGCTACGTCAGCCGTGGATTTGTTTTTGGCCCGAGTCTTCCTAGGAACCGGATCAGGCGACTTTGGCATAGCGTGGCCGGCTCGCTTCAATGACTTTTTCGCCGGCGGCATCGCAGAGAGGTGCTGGTCCAATTTCATGGGTAGTCAGTGTCTTCCTCATGCCTGTGTCAAAGTGAGCTCCATAGCAGCTTTAGAGGGAAACCCGGCCGGTTAGGTATCGATTCAAGATGGACGTGTTTATATATTGCCGCTACATCGAGAGAAGACAGTTGCAAAGGAACCGGATTTTCCGAGACCGCAGTTCTGATTCTGCCGGCACAACATTTTGGCGATAACTGACAGCGTGAGAGATCATATAAATCTCGCAAACCGAAGGGGAGCGCTGATACCGCTGCTGCATCTTCTACAACTTCACCCTACAGACCTTAGGGACAAGAGCTGCACAGGCCTGTCTTGATTTGAACGAAATCAGAGAGGCTGGTTCCCCGAAGAGAACTCCTATAGAGCTTCACCCACCCACCCTCACATGTAGATGTGGTTGAGTGCTGATAAATTTCCTCACTTACAGGACTGCTTTAGACTATCTGCTTTGATCTGTACATTATTGAGTTATTTGTTCCGCTATCTTTGTTTACTTGATTGCTTGATTGACTCTTGATTCACATATTGCTTATCTGTGCCGATACATACTCCTATAATACATTATAGGTGGTGGTTATACTTCCTCATGTTTAAATTATTACAAACTAAACACCTCTTCGTTGTTTCACACCCTCCTTGTTGTTCCGCATCCTTCTTCGTCGTCCTCCCACGTCCCTCCTCGCACCCCTACCCCCCATCCTCTCACCCGCCACCCCTCCTCCCCCCCTCCCCCCAACCCTCCTCGCACTCCCACCCCACCCCCCTACACCTCCTCGCTGCCTCCCGCCACTGGTGCATCATCGACTTCCTGCGGGTCAATTAAAATCAGTTGTCATTAGGGATGAACAGGCGCTATTGTGATTTTAAACGATAATACACATTATTGCATGGTATATCATGATAAACACATATTAGGTAATAGAGGATTACTTGTTTGGCTTAATCATATGCAGTTACCTACCCTTCTTGTTCTATGAAATGCACGTGTTCAAACATTTCATTTGGGTATGTCTTAGTTTTACTTGAGCTGCCTCTAAACAAATCTTTTTCTTTAAGTCGTCAAAGAGCCATAAACAATTTGTTTGAATACTGTTATATTACACCTAATTATACCAGAATAAGCTGCATATATATATATATATAGGTATATATATATTTGCGTCATCCTCACGAAAATGGGCCATTTGGTGGTTTATTTAAGATGTCAGTGTCGCAATTCTTAAAGTGTAGTGCATTCCTTTGCTTTATATTAAGTTATCCTAGAAACAAATAAGGTTGTTGTATTTTCTCTACCTTTACATTCAGGATAAATTTAAGGACTTTGTAACACCTCTGTCAATGCTAAACTATAAGTATGCCGATCGACGCCGACATCCAATGATCGATGCCGACAAATTTAACAGATGTCAGCATCGTAATTCTTAAAGTGTCGTGCATTTCTTTGTTTTATGTTAAATTATCCTAGAAACAAATAAGGTTGTTGTATTTGCTCTACCTTTACATTCAGGATATATTTAAGGACTTTGGAACACCTCGGTCAATGCTAAACTATAAGTATGCCGATCGATGCCAACATCCAATGATCGACGCTGACAACTTCCCTCAATTGGCCTCTTTTCGTGATCCTGACTGATAAATATATATATAAATATATATCCATGTATGGGTCGTTCTCTGAAGCTGTGTACCACTTTTGTGACATGGGGGCCAAACAGGAAAACATTCCGAATAATAACAAATAACATTCCAAATAATAGCAGAACCCATATTCATATATATTATGTTATTGTCAGAGTTGAAAAAAAGCTAGTTCACTTATTGATTTTGACTTCATACAAATTAAGGATTATGTTAAAATGTCCTGTGTAACAGGGAAATTAAGGACACATGCAGAACATCACTTTATTATACAAAAAACATACAAGCAAGATTTTTTTTGTATTACAGTTAAGCAAACAAAATTATGTCTTACAAGAAAAAAGTTGAAGCAAAGTTTAAAAAATGTTTGTGTCAATTTTGATATCAATGTGTACATTTTTACATTTTCACAAAATCATATAAACATACATTTGATACACATTGTAGGATATATTAAAGGGCATATCATTGCTAACATACTTAATAGACAGAGGCAGCAATCATTATTTGACCTGCCATTAAAACAAGAAAGCATTAATAATGTCCATCATAACATGGACACCAAATATCTGCTAGCCAGCTTTAGAGATCGACCCATGTGCCCCCGTCTCCGGTTCAAAGATACCATCAAGAGAAACCTGAAGCTGAGAGACATTAAGACCGACTCATGGACGCAACTCTCACAGCAGAGAGCTAAATGGAGAGCGGCAGTCAAGTAATGAAAGCAGTCTTTGTCGCATCGTGACCGACAGCATGATGATGATGATGACATATATGATAACTTTCATAAATGCATTCATATTGGTCCGAGTAGATTAATCTTGTGCGGAACCCCTTGAGCCCTTGGCCGCTGCTCATGCTGGCTTTATATTATTTTCCTACTAGGTGACTGGGTTGCTGGCCCCATGGTCCAACATCCCACTTCAGTCACATTCTCTGATACTGAGCAAACCAGTCCTTGCCATATCCTATTAAATGGAGAGTGCTGGTATAGTATCAATTGTAAGTACCAATTTTGTACGTCTGTGGTTTTACTCCATCGGCTTTTCGAAGAATGGCTTCGACAAATATTTGATTATAAAAGGCAAACTTATTAATAGAATAGAATTTCTCACTTTATTTGGGATTTGTCGTGTGTTTAAAAAAAGAATGTGTCATTATTTTATATTTGTTTATAGATGTTTAAGTAGTATTACCCTATATGGTTTTCTTAGGGCAGTACTTGGCTGTCAGGTTGGAAGGGTGTACATACCTGCTCCTCCAAATAGTCTATGATGCGAATGACGTATTCGCCTTCCAGGTAGCCAGAGATCGGATCCGGTTCGACGCAGAAAGGGATGGTTTCCTTAAAAAAAGAATGTGTCCATTATTTTATATTGTTTACATTAAAATTGATATATATTTCTGAAATGGTCAAATGACAAAAGAATTGATCACATCAGAGGCAATTTTGAAGTGACCAAATTTGTGTTAAATGACAGCAAAATTTAACTCATAAAATAGAAGTACAATCACAAGGGGCAGTACGGCGCAGTTTTGTGTTGGGAAATCTCGAAGCTGTTTAAGTAGTATTACCCTATATGGTTTTCTTAGGGCAGCACTTGGCTGTCAGGTAGGAAGGGTGTACATACGTTCTCAGCACAATAGTTTGTGATGCGAATGACGTGTTCGCCTTCCAGGTAGCCAGCGGTAGAATCCTTTTTGGGTGGAGCAGGGACGTCGGTCTTGAGCAGGTCTGCAGAGCGAAAAACACCACAGAGTTAAACACCTGGGCCCGTATGCATGGACAAAGTTTTATCGCCTCCAGTGTTAACGGCGGGTCCCAGGTTATCTAACGCCGGTGTGTCCAGATGTGTCACGGGGCATGTATGGGTACAAAGCACGGCGGCGTTAGTTAACCTTTCACCTCGATGCGGCGGCGGCGATTTGTTTACTTTACATTCGTCGATTCGACAATGTGAATAACGCCGCCAATGCGGCGGCAGCGTTAATAACGGTTCGATTTTAGGGTTAATCTGATTAAATTTCACTTATTGCGTATGTAAATCTGTCAAATATGATCGCATTGAATAGATTTGGGCCTACTACATTGCCGCCGATGTGGCGGCAGCGATGTTTTGTTGATTTCGACAGTATGGATATCGACGTCGCTGCGGCAGCGATTTGTTTACTTTACATTCATCGATTTGACAATATGAATAACGCCGCCAATGCGGCGGCAGCATTAATAACGGTCCAATTTTAGGGTTAATTTAATGAAATTTCACGATTTGAGTATGTAATTCTGTTAAATATGATCGCATTGAATAGATTTACGCCTAATCGGTCCCTAACCCTGACGGTAAACTTGATATGGTTTGGGGTTAGCGTAGACGACGTTAAACTTGTGGAGTTTCCCTAACACTGCTCCATACATACCGACTTTTCCCCGCTAACCCGGAGATCGCCGCTAACCACAGGTTTGGAGCGCTAACACTGATTCATGCATATGGCCCCTGAAGGGGAAACAAGCAAAAGCACTTTTAAGTTTCATGATCCCCGAGGCGAAGGCCACCGTCAGGGCCGCCCTCCATATGGCATGGGAGGGTGAACGGTGGGCGGCCTCTGCGCGCCAGTTGGACCTCGTGCCACCTCCTGGCCAGGAATGGGATACCCACACCAGTACGCCACCGCAGCCTATATGTATGTGTCCGGGTTAGCGTTCGTAACCCTGCCTTGTGCGGATTTCCCGGGTTAGAGGTGAAAACTGCATATGTATGTGTCCGGGTTAATCTGACTCGGAGAAGTTAAAGTCGCCTGCACTAACCCCAAGCGAAACCAGGGTTAAAGGTGGGGTTAGGCACCGATTATGCCCAAATCTATTCAATGCGACCATATTTAACAGAATTAGATACGCAATAAGTGAAATTTATTCAAATTAACCCTAAATTCGAAGCGTTATTAAGGCTACCGCCTCATTGGCGGCGATATTAATAGTTATATTTTCGAATCGACGAACGTACAGTAAACAAGCGACGTCGGTTCGGCGGCGGCGGCGATTTGTTTACTTTACGTTCGTCGATTCGAAAATATAAATATTACTATCGCCGCCAATGCGGCAGTAGCCTTAATAACGCTTCGAATTTAGGGTTAAATTGATAAAATTTCACTTATTGCGTATGTAATTCTGCTAAATATGATAGCATTTAATATATTTGAGCCTACAAAATGCAGAGGGATTTCCCAAATCTATACATAGTGCATCGGTTAGCTAACCAAGCTGTGCTTTGGTCACATACATGCCCCGTGACACATTTGGAACCCCGGGGTTAGATAACCCGGCACCCTGCTTTAACCCCGGTCGGGTTAAAAATTGACTCATACATATAGGCGGGATGCCGTGCGCGCGGGGGGAGGGGAAGGGGCCTTGCCGACCCACGTGCCCCGCAATGACACCGAATGAGCACTCGGGGAGGGGGGGGAGTGGGGGGTGGATAGATGTGGGGGGAGTGGGTGGAGTAGATGTGGGGGAGAGTGGGTGGGGGAGTGGGGGGGGGGTTAGTGGGAGGGGAGTGGGGGGGAGTGGGGGGATTAGATGGGGGGGGGATGGGGGGGGGAGTGGGGGGCTTAGATGTGGGGGGAGTGGGGGATTAGATGTGGGGGAGTGGGGGGGATTAGATATGGGGGGAGTGGGGGGATTCGATGGGGGGGAGTGGGGGGAATTAGAGGGGGGATTAGATGGGGGGGGATTAGATGGAGGGTTAGATGCGGGGGATTAGATGGGGGGATTAGATGGGGGGAGTGGGGGAGTGGGGGGATTAGATGGGGGGATTAGATGGGGGAGTGGGGGGATTAGATGGGGGGATTAGATGGGGGGATTAGATGGGGGGGATTAGATGGGGGAGTGGGGGGTGGGGGGATTAGATGGGGGGGAGTCTCTGGTATTTGTGGTTTATTGGTTATCTAGTTGCAATCGTATTATCAGGTTGGAGAGCTTACCTAGTTTTAGCTACGGTGGTCATTTGGCCACCGAGTTCATTTCCAAGATTAATGTGTGGTTTGACATTTTGGGCTCTGATACACTAGGTTTTGGGATGTTTTCATTTTGGAATACATCACTAGAAAGCCAACAATTATATCTAATTTCCTGAATATTCCTAGGACATTTAGTTGGGACCGGATTGAGTATATTAACAGTGAATATTAGGAAATAATTCAGTAGTTACAACACATGGCTACAGAACATAAATGCCCATGATAGAACTGTGTTGGTATAGCCATAAATCCCAAACAATAGAGGAACCTCCAGTCAACCATGGGGGTATATGCTGGTCTGTGGCCCACTCATATACTTCCACTTGCCACTGGGGAAGGTCCTGTGGGGACTGTTGTACATCATTTAGATATATTTTTTGCATACCAATATATATATGCATAATAAATAATTCACTGTGATTATGCATCTGATGCATAATCACCACACAAATGGCTTGTATTGCTGGTACAACATTAAGAAAAACCTACCTTAAATATTATTGTATTTGATTTATATTATTGTTGGTTACCACTTTTTATTTCTATTCATATTATTTAAGGGGGGTCAGGTACCGGAAGGCCTTGTGCCGGGAGATGTATTCTTTATATACCATTGTTTACCTCTATATGTATGCATAATATATCATTCACGGTGGTTATACCAAAGCATAATCACCACAAATATGATATATAAATGTGTATGTATGTGTGTGTATGTATATGTATATGTTTGTATATGTATGTATATGTATGTATATGTATGTATATCTATGTATATGTATGTATATGTATATGCATGCATATATATATATATATATGTAAAGTCCACGGCTGGAATCTGTGGTTGTGTAGGCAGGCATAATTATATTAATGTTAATATTAATCAATATGCCTTTACCTGACTCGACATTAGTTTACTTTACTAATACTAGGCTTGACTTTAGCGGACTGGACTTTAGCAGACTCGACTTTAGCGGGCTCGACTTTAACAGGCTCGACTTTACCCAGCTCAAATTTACCCGGCTCCACTTTACCCGGCTCCACTTTTTCCGGCTCAACTTTACCCGGCTCCACTCTACACGGCTCAACTTTACCCGGGTTGACTTTACCCTGCTCCACTTTACCTGGCTCAACTTTTCCTGGCTTGACATTAACTGGCTGGACTTTAACCAACTCGACTCTACCCGGCTTGACTCTACCGGGCTCAACTCTATCCGGCTCGACTCTACTCAGCTTGAGTGTAGCCGGCTCGACTTTACCCAGCTTGACTTTACCCGGCTCCACTTTACCCGGCTCCACTCTACCAGGCTCCACTTTACCATTGTCGACCTTACCCAGGTTGACTTTACTCGGCTTGATTTTATCCGGCTTGACTTTACCCGGCTTGACTTTACCCAGCTCAATTTTACCGGCTCGACTTTACCCGGCTCGACTTTACCCAGCTCGACTTGACCAGGCTCAACTTTACCCGGCTCGACTTTAACCGACTTTAACTGACATGACTTTACCCGGCTCGACTCTACCCGGCTCGACTCTATCGGGTTCAACTCTACCAGGCTCAAATAAAGTCGGGTCGGGTAAAGTTGAGGCGGGTAACATCGAGGCAGGTAACGTCTAGGCGGGTAATGATGAGCCAGGTAAAGTCGAGCCGGGTAAAGTCGAGCCGGATAAAGTTGAGCCGGGTAAAGTCGTGCCGGGTAATGTCAAGCCGGGTAATGTCGAGCTGGTTAAAGTCGAGCCGGGTAATGTCGAGCCGGGTAAAGTCGAGGCGGGTAAAGTCGAGCCGGGTAAAGTTGCGCCGGGTAAATTTGGGTCGGGTAATGTTGGGTTGGGTAAACTTGGGTGAGGTAAAGTGGGGTGAGGTAAAGTGGGATTGGTTAAAGTAGGGTCAGGTAAAGCCGGGTTGTGTAAAGCATGGTCGGGTATAGTTGGGTCGGGTAAAGTCGTGTCGGGTGAACTCGGGTCGGGTGAACCCGGGTGGGGTGAAGTCGGGTGGCGTGAAGTCACATCGGGTGAAGTCGGGTCCGGTAATGTCGAGGCGGGTAACATTGAGGCGGGTAACATCGAGGTGGGTAACGTCGAGGTGGGTAACGTCAAGGTGGGTAACTTCGAGGCGAGTAACATCGAGGCGGGAAACGCTGAGGTGGGTAAATTCGGGTCGGGGAATGTTGGGTTGGGTAAACTTGGGTGAGGTAAAGTGGGGTGAGGTAAAGTGGGATTGGTTAAAGTAGGGTCAGGTAAAGTCGGGTTGGGTAAAGCGTGGTCGGGTAAAGTCGGGTCGGGTAAAGTCGTGTCGGGTGAACTCGGGTCGGGTGAACCCGGGTGGGGTAAAGTCGGGTGGGGTGAAGTCACGTCAGATGAAGTCGTGTCCGGTAATGTCGAGGCCGGTAACATCGAGGCGGGTAACATCGAGGTGGGTAACGTCGAGGTGGGTAACGTCATGGTGGGTAACATCAAGGCGGGTAACGTCGAGGCGGGTAACGCTGAGGCGGGTAACGTCGAGCCGCGTAAAGTCAAGGCGGGTAATGTTGAGCCGGGTAAAGTCGACCTCGGCAAAGTCGACCAGGGTAAAGTCGACCGGGGTAAAGTCGGGATGGGTAAACTCGGGTCGGATAAACTCGGGTCAGGTAAAGTGGGGTGAGGTAAAGTGGGGTTGGGTAAAGTGAGGTCGGGTAAAGATCAGGTGAGTAAAGTAGGGTGGTGTCAGGTAAAGTCAAGCTAGGTAATGTTGAGGGAGGTAATGTCGATGCAGGTAACGTCAAGGCGGGTATCGTCGAGGCGGGTAAAGTCGAGGTGGGTAAAGTCGAGCCGGGTAAAGTCGAGCCAGGTAAAATCGAGCTGAGTAAAGTCAAGCCGGGTAAAGTTGCACCGGGTAAATTTTGGTCGGGTAAAGTTGGGTTGGGTAAACTTGGGTGAGGTAAAGTGTGGTGAGGTAAAGTGGGATTGGGTAAAGTGGGGTCGGGTAAAGACGGGTCGGGTAAAGTAGGGTCAGATAAAGTGGGGTCGGGTAAAGTGTGGTCAGGTAAAGTGTGGTCGGGTAAAGTCGGGTCAGGTAAAGTCGTGTCGGGTAAAGTCGTGTCGGGTGAACTTGCGTCGGGTGAACTCGTGTCGGTTGAAGTCAGGTGGGGTGAAGTCGGGTGGGGTGAAGTCGGGTGGGGTGAAGTCGGGTGAAGTCGCATCGGGTGAAGTCGGGCCAGGTGAAGTCGTGTCGGGTAAAGTTGTGTCGGGTAATTTCGAGGCGGGTAACATCGAGGCGGGTAAAGTCGAGGTGGGTAAAGTTGATCCGGGTAAAGTCGAGCCGGGTAAAGTCGACCCGTGTGAAGTCGGGTTGGGTAAACTCGGGTCGGGTATATTCGTGTGAGGTAAAGTGGGGTGAGTTAAAGTGCGGTTGGGTAAAGTGGGATCGGGTAAAGACAAGGCGGGTACAGTAGGGTCAGGTAAAGTCGGGTCAGGTAAAGTGTGGTCAGGTAAAGTGTGGTCGGGTAAAGTCGGGTAGGGTAAAGTCGGGTCGGGTAAAGTTGGGTCAGGTAAAGTCGTGTCGGGTGAACTCGGGTTGGGTGAACTCGGGTCGGATGAAGTTGGGTGGGGTGAAGTCGAGTCGGGTGAAGTTGCGTCGAGTTAACTCGGGCCAGGTGTGTCGGGTAACGTCGAGGCGGGTAACATTGAGGCGGGTAAAGCCGAGGTTGGTAACATCGAGGCAGGTAACGTCGAGGCGGGTAACGTCGAGGCGGGTAAGGTCGAGCTGGGTAAAGTCGAGCTGCGTAATGTCGAGCCGGGTAAAGTTGCGCCTGTTAAATTCGGGTTGGGTAAAGTTGGGTTGGGTAAAGTTGGGTGAGGTAAAGTGGGGTGGGATCGGAAAAGTGGTGTCGGGTAAAGATGGGTCTGGTAAAGTAGGGTCAGGTAAAGTCAGTTCGGGTAAAGTGTGGTCGGGTAAAGTTGGGTCGGGTAAAGTCGGGTCGGGTAAAGTCATGTCGGGTGAACTTGGGTCGGGTGAACTTGGGTCGGGTGAAGTCGGGTGCGGTGAAGTCGGGTGGGTGAAGTTGAGTCGGGTGAAGTCATGTCGAGTGAATTGGGGCCGGGTGAAGTCGGGTCGGGTGAACGTCAAGGCGGGTAACGTCGAGGCGGCTAACGCCAAGGCTGGTAACGTCGAGCTGGGTAACGTCGAGGAGGGTAACGTCGACCCGGGTAAAGTCGACCAGGGTAAAGTCGACCCGGGTAAAGTCGGGATGGGTAAACTTGGGTCGGGTAAACTCGGGTGAGGTAAAGTGGGGTGAGGTAAAGTGGGGTTGGGTAAAGTGGGGTCGGGAAAAGATGAGGTGGGTAAGGTAGGGTGGTGCCAGGTAAAGTCAAGCTGGGTAATGTTGAGGCGGGTAACGTCGAGGCGGGTAAGGTTGAGGCAAGTAAAGTCGAGGCGTGTAAAGTCGAGGCGGGTATAGTCGAGCCGGGTAAAGTCGAGCCGGGTAAAGTCTAGCCGGGTAAAGTCAAGCTGGGTAAAGTTGCGCCGGGTAAAGTTGCGCCGGGTAAAT
This sequence comes from Branchipolynoe longqiensis, assembly GCA_030323885.1. NCBI lineage: Eukaryota > Metazoa > Annelida > Polychaeta > Phyllodocida > Polynoidae > Branchipolynoe > Branchipolynoe longqiensis. The sequence continues at coordinate 28,628,887 of CM059195.1, read as the reverse complement.
TTGGGTCGGGTAAAGTTGGGTTGGGTAAACTTGGGTGAGGTCAAGTGTGGGGAGGTAAGGTGGGATTGGGTAAACTGGGGTCGGGTAAAGTAGGGTCAGATAAAGTCGGGTCGGGTAAACTGTGGTCGGGTAAAGTTGGGTCGGGTAAAGTCGGGTCGGGTAAAGTCGTGTCGGGTAAAGTCGTGTCGGGTGAACTTGGGTCGGGTGAACTCATGTCGGGTGAAGTCGGGTGGGGTGAAGTCGGGTGGGGTAACATCGAGGCGGGTAATGTCGAGGCAGGTAACGTCGAGGTGGGTAACATTGAGGCGGGTAACGTCGAGGCGGGTAACATCGAGTCGGGTAACGTCGAGCCGCTATAAAGTCGGGTCGGGTAAAGTCGGGTCGGGTAAAGTCGTCTCGGGTGTACTTGGGTCGGGTGAACTCGTGTCCGGTGAACTTGGGTCGGGTGAACTCGTGTCGGGTGAAGTCGGGTGGGGTGAAGTCGGGTCGGTTAAAGTCATGTCGGGTGAACTTGGGTCGGGTGAACTCGTGTCGGGTGAAGTCGGGTTGGGTGAAGTCTAGTCGGGTGAAGTCGCGTCGGGTAAGTCGGGCCAGGTGAAGTCGGGTCGGGTAAAGTCGGCTCGGGTAACGTCGAGGCGGGTAACATCGAGGCGGGTAACATCGAGGCGGTTAACGTCGAGGCGGGTACTGTCGAGGCGGGTAACGTCGAGCCCCTATAGAACCGCTATAAAGTCAGGTTGTGTAAAGTCGTGTCGGGTGAACTTGGGTCGGGTGAACTCGTGTCGGGTGAACTTTGGTGGGGTGAAGTCGAGTCAGGTGAATTCAGGTGGGGTGAAGTCGAGTCAGGTGAAGTCGCGTCGGGTAAGTCGGGCCGGGTGAAGTCGGGTCGGGTAAAGTTGTGTCGGGTAACATCGAGGCGGGTAACGTCGAGGTGGGTAACGTCGAGGCACGTAAAGTTGAGGCGGGTAATGTCGAGCCAGGTAAAGTCGACCTGGGTAAAGTCGACCAGGGTAAAGTCGACCCGGGTAAAGTCGAGTCGGGTAAACTCGGGTCGGGTAAAGTGGTACATATATATGCATATACATACATATATATATATATTTTACCTCGGTAAACAGCCTCAGGCTAGCCTCAGGCTAGGGAGAGGTAAGCACGTCCGGTACCAGCAATTAGCATATACAACTCACGACTGGATAACGTGTCGTTGGGTTGCTCCGGCAAAATTAGTCTACATACAAGCAAATACGCAGTAAGTATAATAAAAACTGTGGTTAGCTTAATTATGATGCATTAGAGCATCAATATGGAAAGTTTAGACTTTCGTTGGTCCAATTTGGACGAGTTATTTGGTTATAAACAACCAAGGATAGAACACTCGAGTGGGTTTCTCGAAGGAACCAAACCGGTCATTAGCGGTTATGTCAACACCCGGGTCACCGTGTGACTATGGGTAGAGATGTGGGTTTCGCCCTATCTCATGTGGAAATTCTCTCGTACTCTAATAGAGAGTAATGTTGGAGATGCTCCTGGGTTTCTTTTATAGACTCCCCTAGACAAAACTTTTTCAGGCGTTTCTCCGAGTTTCGTAGCATTTTCTCCAACTTGTTGACGTAGTAGTCACAGGTGGGAGAAGTGTGCGGAACAGAGGGATGGGCGGGCCGATACACTGGTCCCGACCCCGCGTAAGGTTTGGGCTTGACCCACAACCCACGCACAAATTTAGCTTATTACGCCTGTGTTATAACGGTATAAACACGTTCTCTAACACCAATAGATGTCCAAATGAGTTTGAAACAACCATATTGTGACATATATATATACCGGGACTGATCAAAAAATTTTTGTTTCAGCTCCCGATGGCCACGAAGCGGAGTAAGCGCGGTGCAGCAGCAGCCGAGGGGCGTGTTCCGAGTGGAGTGGACGAGGAGTACGACTCCTCACCTGTGTTGTCGGCAGGGCCGTCGACACAGCCCCGGGCGCATATCCTCTCCGACCCGGACGAGGACGCAGTGCCTGATGTGCCTGCGCCTCCAGATTGGGAGGCTCGCTTTGCAAGATTGGAAAGCCACATCTTGACTGCCAAATCGCCTGTGTCTCGGAAGCGGCGTAGGCCGAGTGTCCAAGAGGATTCATTTGAGGATTTCTTGGACACAGACTCGGCGGTGGAGCTTAAGGCTCCTCCTCCTCCTTCTCCTAAACGGAGGAAGAAGAAGAAACAGGTGATTTCTTCGGGTGATGAATTCACCAAGGAGCGGGCAGAGACTGGTTTTCGCAAAAAGCGGAAGACTAAGTCCAAAAAGAAGAAGAGGAAGAGGAAATATTCTTCTTCTGAGTCGTCCACTGAGTCTACTTCTACGGAATCAGACTCAGACACCATATATGAAGGGGTCTATGCGGACATTGGCACTAAAGTGGCTAAGAAGGTGGAGAAGCCAAAGGCTAAGCGGGTTAAAACCACTACGCTTATGCGCGAGACCGTGAATGGTCATTTCCGCACGTTCAAACCGGCGGAGGTTATCTCCAAGTTAGGAGATGAGTTAACAGGCATAAAGGGTGTTCCCAACTCCATCATTAAAGAAATGGATCGGGATGTCAATATGACGGATGACCGTAAGAAGTTTGAGGATGTGTTGCACACAGTGCATAAGGCAGTGTTGGCTACCCTAACAGCTATTGTTCCTGTGGCTAATAGGATGCAGAGTGAAAATAAGTTCTCGTCTTTGGCTAAGACAATGGACAAAGGCATTGCAGTGCTAGCGGCGGCAGGTAATTACCTGTCGTTTCGAAGATATGAAAATGTCTTCAAGTCAGTTTGCACAGATGCTGGCAAAGAAGTGGCTCGCTCTAAGAAGGTTACCGATAATGAGGGGAAGGAGTTTACGCTTTATCTTGCTCCAGAGCCGATTAAAGGGAAACCTTTAGATAACACCAAGATGTTTGGCGGTCAACTACAATACCTCTATAAAGAGGTAGAGACTGCAGCCAAGAGTGGCAAAAACATGGATGGCAAGAAGAAACAGGAAGCTCCTCGTTTCAAAAAGTCACGAGGGGATTTTCGTCCACGACGGTTCACCAGAGGAACCAGACCGAGTTCAAACTTCGGTCAAGGGTTTCGGGGCCGGGGCGCTCGCCCAGGCTGGACCGACAACACCGCACGGCCAATAGGTCGAGGGTTCAACTCGTCGAGACCTTTCCCCAGGGGGGGGTCCAAGTAGAGGTCCAAACACAAACTTTACAAGTCCCTGCAGCCTCTAAAAACACACAAACTGTAAGCAACTTTGTGGCTGGTAATATTAGTAATCATATTTCTGAGTGGCACAAAATTACTAGTGACCAAGAAATTATAGAAATAGTTAGGGGTGTTCACATTCCCTTTACACAAATTCCTGTACAAAGTATAATACCTTTTCCATATAACATTCAACCAGTTGAACGAGACGCACTAACTAAACAGGTACATAAATTCTTTGAGAAAGGAATTATACAAAAAGTGACACACTGTTCAGGACAGTTTATTTCAAACATTTTCTCGAGACCGAAGCCTAATGGTGATGTTCGAATGATCCTGGATTTAACAATCCTTAATAAAAGGGTGGAATATCGACATTTTAAAATGTTCTCTCTAGATACGGCACGAGATCTGATTACACCAGATGCGTGGATGGCTAGTGTTGATTTACAGGATGCATATTATACGCTTCCCATAATGGAACAATACCGAAAATTTCTTCGATTTATTTGGGATAACCAACTCTATGAGTTTACCTGTATGCCGAATGGCTTAGCTTGTGCGCCACGTTTATTTACTAAATTGCTTAAACCTGTTTTCTCGGTAATGGCGAGGAAGGGTCATATAATGTTTCCATACATAGATGATTCTTTTATTATAGCATCAACACAAATTGGTTGTGTGAATGCAGTTTTGGATTTATGTGCATTACTCACTAAATTGGGGTTTTATGTACATCAACAAAAGTCAGTGTTTAAACCAACAAAACAACTCAAATGTTTAGGGTTTATTCTGGATACACAGTCCCTTACAGTGTCGATAACAGAACAAAAACTAATTAAGTTTATGACTACAGCGACTCAGCTTATTAAGTTATCAAAGCCAAAAATTAGACAGGTTGCTGTTCTTATTGGCATAATGACCTCATATGCACCTGCTGTGTTATATGGGAAGGCCCATATTAAGTCGCTAGAAATAGATAAAAATTTAGCGTTAACACGAACTAAAGGCAATTTTGAGCGAAAGATGTTTATTTCGCAAGAAGGGTTACAGGATATTGGATGGTGGATGCAACATATAGCAAGTTCACCAAATCCAATCCGCATGGCGGAACCTGA